>JBAJNP010007743.1:0-21831 GCA_036877545.1 Yasuhikotakia modesta | reverse complement strand
TGAACGCATTCTAAGGAACTTAAAAACCTTGAACTGTAGTTTCAAATTTGACTCAAATTTGAAAATAAACCAGTAGGTTTCAGAGGAAGGGGTTTTATGAACAGAGCATGTGAATATACATGTGAAACGACACGCTTTGTTCCCATTTCAGAGCTCAGCTGCGCTGCAGTTTCTAATATCTCCCAAGAGATGATGCTTTTGTTGGTCTGTTGCTCTTCGTCACCAAATTTCCTGTCTTACACTTGTGACCCTCAATCCCTTAGAGAGATAGAGTTTCCTGAAATGAACACCTAGCACGACCTGTTTGAAACCTCACGGGTCACCATAAAAAGGCTCACGTGGGTAATAACATTCAATCAGTGTTAGCTTTTATGAAAATGTACTGCTCTTTAGTCAGCCTTTTGGATTCTTTGCTATATTAGCAATCGGAACCGGCGCTTCTGGGTTGTGGGCCACAGGCAGAACTGGAACCAGAACTGGGTCTCCCTCTTAACCAAACCATGTCAGTACGTTCTCTTGTGTCTGACTGCTGTGAGATGCAGGTCTTCTCTGAAGGCTTGAAACAGCTAAACAATATCAGCCAATCAACATTGTTTGTTAACAAAAAGTGAGCCAGACATTCCTGCCTATGATATAACACCCAACAGACATAAACAGTTTTGTGTGAGACTTCTGGCAACATTTTAAACCCTTTAATATCAGTCACCAAAAGTGCTCAGCATACTTCAGGTTTGAATCACAAACGATTACATTTGATAAGAGAGTTTGTTTAAATGCTTTATTACATTAAATGTAAGTTTAATGGAACTTATGTGTGTTGTTACGCTTTTGGCCTGCAGGGGTCACTGCAGGGAATATGTTTTTAATGTATGAAAGTACATCCAGTTTACAGCTGACCTTTACACTAAACATATAATCGGCTCCCAGGCACCAAGAAATTTGCTGAAATTTTACTTAATTTGTTTTTGATAATGGAGAATTATCATTATGCTGATGCTAAATGAGTTTCTGTGAGGAAGGTTATTTTTGTGACTTCCTGTCATTGTTCAAAATGTCAAAGGACTGCATAATGTTTACAGAGATGTCAGGTTTTCGGTTACGGTCACACTAACCCTTACGGCTGCCAGGCTAATGTGGGATTTTCCACAAATGAGGAGGGTTTAAGTGGCAGTAGAGAGGGGTGTCCAGATGATGTCATCAGTGATGTCATAAGATGATGCCACCGCTGATTAAAAAGCCACATGGAGTAACATCTGTTTAAAAGTCTGTCCTGTACTGTGTCTGGCCACCTAAACAACACAGCGATGTTATGTCACAAACGTATTACCAATGTTTGCTGAGGAATATTTGTGGAAAGTTTGACAGGATTGATGGCTGAATAAAAGATTATAACTTATTTAGATGATGTAAATTCAAGTAAAACAAGTTTCTGGGACAGTAACAGCTTGGAGGAATACAGAAATAATTCTTACCAATAACAGAATACAAATCATGTTGCTTCTCAACACAAGCAGTGTGTTAAAAGATAAAGTTACATCATTATTAAAAATATTAGCCACTGTTTACTGTGTAACAGGGCACTATCAGATGTTTAAACCATTTAAGATTTAATGGGAAAATTTAAATGTGAGTTTAAAGACAGTGTGTGGAAGTAAAGTGAGCATTTCCAGTTTATTCTTCCTTGCAAAATTCGCGCTTTGTTCCTGGATAATTCCCAACACAATCTGGATCTCTTCCTTATCTGACACACCCATTTCAGGAAACAAAGTTAACAATTTACAAACAGTATCTGTGCATATTAATTGACTGTATTTGTAAAGCGTTTGTGTCACACCGAAGACACTTACAAACATGTGACAGCTGACCTTTGGCGTGTTGAGTGACATTGGACACGTCTGGTTTCACAAACTGATGAAACGTACACTGTGTGTCTCCACCCTTTATTATACAGCGTATTTATCGCTGTTGTTGTGTTGTGAGGTAATACGACTGTCTTTTTAGACACACCTGGCCTGGTATGCACTGATCTTGGGCAAACTTTACACAAACTTTACAATAACATCCAAGTTTTAAAGCTTGAATTCAGGCATGTTTAAAACTTTGAAGTCACCACAGTTCAGTAAACAGAGAAGAAAAACTTTTGTCGCTGTGACTTTGTTTTAAATTAGTATAGTAAAAAATGTAAGAACTGAAACAACACCTTGAGTAATTTTAAGGTTTAGATGGTGTCAGAGTGAGAATTGCTGTTTCACATTGTCAATACAAGCGTAACTGGAAGCACATTCAAAACAATGTATGTGTAATTTCTTTTTCATTGCCTTAGGGAAACATCAAAATAATAGTTCCTCAAAAAATTTACATTTTTTACATCTTCTCATGTCATTCCTAATGATTATGACAATTTCTTCAGTAGAACAGAAAAGGATTTTTGAGCAGGTGTGGAAATAAACAGGTAAAAGTTTCTACCAAACATCTCCTGTCATATTTCACAGATGAAAGGAGTATTATGGATTTCAAATGATCTCAGAGTGAGAAAATAATGACAGAACGTTAATTTCTGGATAAACTATTCCGTTACAGAACGTTATGAATAGCCAGTTTCAAAGCTGAGACTGAAACCTTTTCTTTCCAAGGTTCTCTCTGAGCTGGAAAGAAAAACAAGGAACGGTGGCTGCCATGGCGATTGGAGCAATAGTCACACACTGTAATGTTCGTGGTACAGAATCCGTTTTCTTCAGCTCACTGTTTAAACACACCGTGAAACACACACACCCGGAGCAGGACAGGGAAGAGTTTCATGGAAATGTTCAGACATGTGATATCACAGACATAAACAGGTTTATGTTTAGATGTAGTGTAATGGAAAACTAACCACAGTTTTACAGCTACTGCTGACACACACCTTTACAAATACCTAAATTCATTCTAAATACGTTCCTTCTTATTTACTGTAAATCTCAAAAGACAAATATCATCCAAACATCATAAACACAGAGTCAAAGATCAATGTTCAAGGAAGTTTAAAATGCAGCTTTTAAAATGTTAATGATCGACCTGAAACAACAGGGCTAATGTTTAGGAATTTTTACTGTCCGTCCCTGACATACTCCTGTGCTTGTTTTATGGTTAATCATTTTATTTATTCCTATACGAAAAGGAAAATCGGGACTTGCTTGTTTATTTTTGATGGTAATGACTTTAAATGGAAACCAAACGGTGAATCATGTTTACGTATGACACATGTCCACCTGAGAAAAATACTCCTGTAGTCACACATGAAATTTCTCAGGAATTTCAGAAAATAATCTTTGTGAAATGAAATCCTCAAATTTCCTCAGTCACAGAACAATTTTTAGAAAGTTCTTCTTCTGCAAAGTTCATATTATCTGAGCGAAAATAATATTAATATAATTTAACACATTAATTTCACAGCCCTATTGTCTTATTGTCCTGTTTATTAACACCTGTCTCATATTTGTCTCATTCTGTTATTTTTTCTGAGGCGTTTTAGAGAAACAGACTGAGCCGATGGGCTGCTGGTCACTGAGGACGTGTCCTTATATGAGATTTCTCTGTTTGTGTGAAGGATGGTCCGTCATGTACAGTGTTACTCCGACAATGATTTCTCAGTGCTCTGCCAGTACCTAACAAGTCCGTTGCAAATATACAAACAACAAACACAAGATGGACCAGTGACCAGTGTCTGGCGATAATTTATTCACACAGTTTATTTTCAGTCGTGAAGTATGTTCAGACCAACAGCAGCCTGTGCTGTTTTCATTACATCTGAATCCAATGAAACCAATGAACTCATTGCACTAAACTGACTGCGCTGTCTATAGTCCCTATATCAGACAAACAACACAGGAGGACTTTTACTGTGTCGTGTAATCCCAGGAAATTGACTTCCATCTGTGTGCACTTGTGAGTGCGTCAAATCTGCTGTTTTCTTGAACTCTCGTCTGAGTTTGAGCTCATTGGCTTCAATGTAAACATGCTATTATACAGATTAAAGTTCACAATCAAACACAGGAAGTAGTTACATGTTTGTCTGAACGTCAGCAGTCACAAACAGATACAGATAATGATCACTGTTGACCCGGCGGCCCCCTCACACACACACACACACACACTCACACACACTCACACACACACACACTCACTCACACACTCACACACACTCACACACACACACACACACACACACACACACACACACACACACTCACACACACACACGTGCGTTAAAACCATAGTTACATTGTTGAACCACATTTTTTTACATGTGGTTACTTTGGTCTCACTACAAATACCAATAGTTTAGTTTACCTAAGGTTAAACTATACAATAACTAGTATGGCCACTAACACAGCAAAGGCATCAGACAGATGATGAAATGTCCTCAGGATTTCAAATTCACTTTTTGCACTTTATTTAGTCGAGAAGAAATAATGCATAAATCATTTTGATAAAAGTTCCCAAATCAATCCCACTAATTCGTTCATAATGAAACGTATCCTCTCTCTCTCTCTCTCTCTCTCCCTCTCTCTCCCTCCGCCTCTTCCTTTAACGCTGGGAGTGTATTCATCCGCGCGCGCACATCGCGATATACGCTGCGCCGTTTTCATCCGCTTCACCAGCTCCAGTTCCCCCCGTCCAACCTTTTCCCCCCGACAAGGGCCGCCATGTTTTCCTGAATCGGGATGACAGCAGAGACGGAGCGCAGACCAGGACGGATGTAAGACTGCAAACCCCGTTTCAGACGTTTTCGATCGGGTCTATTTTTTGATACCGCGGGTTCGTGCGGAACTCGTTTCTGTACGTATTTCTTTACGTGGAAACGGAACTAACTTACTGTAGTAATGTTGTGTTTTCCTATGGCGCAGACGCACTTTTCCTAATTTATATCTTTATTTCAGGATGGGAGGACGTCCTCCTACGTAAATGTCAAGTACAGGACTTATTCTTCCTTAACTTTATATCATGACAACGCAGGAAGTGAAAAGAAAAAGCGCATTTGAAGAAAAACAGATTCATTCCTACAGGAATAACTAAACCTGCCACACGTGATAAACTTCACCAGCTAAAATAAAACAAGGACATTTAATTTCCATCTGAATTAAACGTCCACATTTCAGACATGACGGCCAATATCCCAAACGACACGGTGAGTATTTGTTTATACGCTGCAATGGCTGTTATAACTGCATTGATGTTGTTTGTAAACAGTTTAGTAAATATTTACATGTTGTTTATAAATGCACAGGTTATTGTTAAGCAACCGAGACCATGTTATGGCGTCAGATATCATATAAGGTGTTTATAAGCTGTTTAATCTTGTATGTTGGTTGTATCTGCCAATAGGTTGAACCAGACGAATGCATGTTATTAAATGTATTGGACCTATTGCTATATACTTTTGTATGCTGTGTTACAACCTCTTTGCATTATCATAACACCATCAGAAGGGACTTTAGTGTAAATATATATTAACTGACAGTTTGTACAATAGTTGATAATAAGGAAGTGTTTAAAACTGTCTTGTATGTATAAGTTTTGCACTATAGTGTAACATTATAAAAGGTGTTTTTTAACCGTGTAGGTGGTGATACAGTATTTAGAAGGTCCATCAACTTAAACTACCGTCTGTTTAGTCTTAAAATACTGTAACAAATGAACTGTAACACAATGTCCTGTTCACGTCGGATAGACACGCTTTAAATATGCCAAACAGCTGGTCTGGATGTCAGACCCAAGACTTAGTTTGATGTAACAAGGGCTGATGTGATACGATTGGTCTCTGCAGTACATGTGTATTTGTCTGTCTCGTGCTGCAGTTGCATACGGCTGGAGTGCATCAGTAAAACTGATGTATCAGGACGTTTATTTGACCTTCCTGGTCTGGTAGAGTAACCAGTGTGGATATGAAAGACAAACACAATCTGCTTGTTAATTCACTTTGGGAACAGAAATATGATCTGACCCCCCTTTTGATGACAACGCATCTCTGACGTTCAGAGGAGGAGAGTGTTTCTCACAGCGATGGGGTCCTTGTTAGAAATGCATTTGTATAGATCTGTAAAGGAGAATTGATGAAAGTTTGCTAATCAAAGCCTTTTTAATGGAGAAATTGCTTGACAATTTATATTTAAGTTTTAGTTGTTTAATGATGGGGTTTTGGAATAGCACAGGGTGAGACTTTGTATTGTGTGGTCTACAGCTCGGGTTGGGGGGCTGGGGGCAGGGGGCAGGGTCACCAAACAATGGGAGTGTTTGTGTGTGTGTGTATGTATGAGAGTGTGTGTACACACATCTTGTGGGTGGGCGTTTTGGTGAATGGGCTTTTTTTGTAGAGAGATCCCACTTTTTCAAAGGAAGAAGAGATGTTGTGAAAACCGTTTGCCTGTAGGTGCAACGTCAGATATTTTTTCGTTCACATTTTCTCGCTTTGATCAATTGTGAGACGGTCGCAGAGGTGTAAAGGTGAATTTAACACTGTGACAGTTGAGTGTTGTCATTTTGTGTGATTGTGTTTCTTCTGTGAATGTAGAGGCAAAATAGTACAGTCTGTCTATTTTTCCCACACATGAGGAGAGACCACCCCTATGGCTATTGTTCATACACTTGCGAAACCTTGCTCAGCATTTTAGCAACTTTAATTGTTACCCAAGAATTTAGGCTCTCAAAAAATAAGGTCAAGTAGTTTCAATGTTCAGTAACGTTGTTTGGTATGGTTGTATTTTCTTTGTGTCAGAAGATGTTAAAACTGATTATTTCATTTTAAACATTTCGAGTGAGTCTTAATTACACCTTGCGAGAGCTGATTGGATCAAGGGGTTGTTTGTGACATCATAAAGTTGTTTCTCCATGTTTTTTGGTTTGATGGAAGATATCTTAAGAATAGGAATAATCTTATCGTACGACCAATAAATTATTTACAATGACCAGAATTGTTTCAGGAAGAAAACGATATAAGAAAAGGTAAATTTGCATATATTCTGTTTGCAGAGGAAGTACATAAGAATAAATATTCAAGTCCAACCAGATACGGTGTCAAAAGTTTTGCATAAATGTGTTACTGAGCCCAAATCAACAGTTCTCATCAAGGAACAAGAAACACACAAGTCATTGTCTTTGAGGGTTTTGTAGGTCATTATAACATCTGTTACATGACAGACTGAGCCTCCAACCTTACCAGACAAGATGGGTGGAGAAATGAATTTAACTTACAATTAAAATCTGCAAACCAAAGAAAATTATAATTAAAGCAAATGAATGAATTTGGAAAGTAAACAGAGGGCTAATGGGTCAGTAAGGGTTAAAGGCTAAAGAGAGAGAGAGAGAGAGAAAGAGAGAGAGAAGGGGGGAGTAGAGGAAGTGGATCAGACTCAATAAAGGAGCCTTTGAGTCGAGTAAAGAACAATTTACAACAGCTCTGTGAGACACACACACACACACACACACACACACACAGGCATGGAAAGTTAGAGTGTTTCAGTGTTAGTTTGGCTAAATAGCACTCAATGCCTTATAAGTTGTTTTCACTTTGCGGTCATTTTTCTGTATTTATTACTGGATATGAATCAACAAATATCTGTGATTGTGTTTCCAGAGACTGTTGTGTAAGATGGACAGAGACAGAGAGTAAAAGGTTGTTTCACTGTAAACTCGTGACTCGCTGGAGTTTGACGTAATTGCACAAGCATTCTTTGTAGTTTGGTGAAGTCACATATTTAAATCTCAGCCCAGACTCTCTCCCTCCCTCCCTCACTCACTCTCTCTCTCTCTCTCTCTCTCTCCATCATTATATTTCCCTTTAACTCCATGTTCAGGCACTTATATCTAATCTGATATTATGAACTTAATGGCAAAATTGGCACTAGTCAACATTGGTTACTCACTAGCTGGCCGGCTGGTTTTTAAGAAACTGCTGTGGTAGTTAGTTGGTCGTAAGTGACGTGACGTAAGTGAAATTAGCAAACCGTTTGCTAAACAAAGCACTTGTAGCATCTTGTTTGCCTTTTAATAATGTTAAAATCCATGTTTGCTTTGCTCCAGAACTTTACACTGCCCCCATTTATTATATGTAGCTGCCAAAGTGATAAAACGAGGAACAAAATTATTAGATGTTTTTACACAGACTGTCTTTGCAATGTTGTATGTGCAAGTATTTATTAAATAATGAGTGGTATGGGGTAGTTATGCCCATAAAACTAGTCAATACATTTGTTTTGTGGTGTTTGTTCTCTGCTGTTGAACGTGGCATCAGTGTAGCAATGACGTCAGTGGCTCTATGTTTTGTTTATTCATCACAATTGAACTCGCCGCTCTCATGTATGTATTTATCACGGGTGTGTAATTAGACACGAACAGGAACGTTTGTACCAAGATTAATCATCTACTGGGTTTTTTATCAGCAGTGTAAATACACAAACACCTACATGACTGTGGCACGATATCAGGCCTGTATTGATTTCAGTGATATTACCATCCAAATGGATTGTTCTTCAAACTGCTGAGGGGGGTTCCGGGTGGTCCGAGACCACAGCTGCTAGCTAGTCGTGGTTGTGATGAAGTACGGAAGCTAAAGCTAGCGATGCAATCCGCATGAGTGGTTCAGGAGACAAACGAGAGCGAGATAATTGGGCTAAAGAACGTTCGAGACATCTTGAGGAAATGATTCTGCAAAATGATTGCTTTTCAAAAAGCTATTGAGAACAGTCCATCATGGAAAAATCTCTCAAGGAAGCATTTTTTTGGCTTGTGTGCAAGTGATGCGTGATTTGAAGCGCTCTGGGTAACAGCATTTATAACTGTATTCTCAGATACAGGCCGAGTAGGAACATTATGTTCAACAAAGCATTACAAGCCTTAAGAGAAGCTAAAGACATTTCTTGTTATAAAAATAGTATACATAAAACACTCATTTTTATTGTGCACCCTAAACAGACTCAACCCTCTAACCACCTGCCATGTGTCTGTCTGTCTGCGTGTCTCATTCTGTCTATCCACCTCTTTGTCTGTCTAATACGTCTTGCTCTGGTTCTGTCCATTTCTCGTTTTAGAAAGAGGAGACACAGCTGAGAGAAAAATCAATCACTTTATGTTCAAACTACTGCACATCAACTCAGACAGAGACCGCCCAGCCCCTTTGTACTTGCCATATGTGTGTGTCTCTGTGTGTGTGTGTGTCTCTCTCTGTGTGTGTATACATGCCCATTAGTGTAAGTCAGTCTATAATTCCTGAATACCTTTGTGCTATACAGGGGTTAAAGATAGACAGGCATCTTACAATTTCTCCACAGCCTCCTTCCTCATTTCAATTTCCTATGTCTAAATGCGGCGTCTCATTCTCAGATCTGGTGTCATTAATCCAGTTATCTCTGTTTCCTGTGCAGGGCTTCTAATAATGAGATTTGAAGAGTCTGATGCACGTCTTTAAGATATCACGTGTCAATGAATGGCCAGCTCTACAGAAGCAGATTTTCCAGTGTCATGAAAGAAGCTTTCATGTGACGCAGCAGGGAGGCATTTTGTGGGCTGAAATCCATTTGTTTAGCAGCTCAGCCTGGACTTACGTCAGAAATGAGCTTGTTATTATCAAACGTGCCGGTGGCCGTCATGTTTTTTTGGCCTCGGCGGAAGTGAGACGTTTTTTTTTTTTTTTCATGAACTTTCATTGTCTTTAATTTTGTAAATGTTGGTTGTTTGGATCAATGCTAATGCGAGAAAATACCAGCCGAACTGTGTCTCGCTGTCTTCAGTGAGACAGAGGTGAATGTGACCTCTGTACCTGTGCTGTTAAAACTGTTGAATACATCTGCACTTAGCCAGACAAACAATGGGTGGTTTTTCTTGCTTGGTTTTGGTTTTCTCACAGGAGAACGAATCGGATCTACTCCACAAAGTGGACCAACCTGTTCTAACTCATGTTGAGAAATCGAAAAAATGGGATTGTACATGCTGTACCGCAACCGACAGATCACACCAGATCTGCGGTCTGTTCATCCATCTTCACTCATGTAAAAAACACAAAAACAGTTTGCAATACAAAGTTTAGTTTTGTTAGTTACACCCAAGTGTTTGCATGCTGTTTGGGTCTATTTGCTTGTAAACAATGGGTTGTTTAAATAACACAGGCTAATTATAGACGACGTGCGTTGCAAACAGTTTTGCGAAGTTCAGAGTGCATTCAATAGGAAAAGTAGGACAGAATTGTATAATAGGGAGATGAGTGAACTGTGAAGTCTTCTATACTAGAAAGGGCATATGCGGCTGGGTGTGTTCTGTGCGCTACAGGTGCTACAGGGCAAACACTGAAAAACAAGAGGATCAGGTTATTGTATTTTGGTGAAAGACTACGAACGTTATTCATTTACAATAAGACCAAGAAGGTGACTTAAGAAAGTTAGCTGTTGACCTGTTGACTCAAGACATCTCCAGACGCAAATGTCTCCACGCATGTGTGGAGACCCCTGTTTTAAAAGCACTTTTCCATTCCTTGAAAAGCTCATTTCACACTTTCTCAGACATGTGGGAAAAATCCCACTAACACCCCAAATGTTGGAGGCAGAGATGAACGAGTGCGATCGCAGCCTTGTGAAGAACTTGTGTCTCAGCGACATCAGACTGAAGACACAGAGAGATGAGATCAGACCGACATTATGCTGTCAAGAAAAGACATATGACACTCTCTCCCATCTTGCTTGTTAGGTTTTGCATTTGACTTAAATGATTTTGTTGGACTCAGTAAGAGAAAATGTTTGTTTGTTGTTGAGTTGGGTCATGAGAATGTCTTATTCAGGATGGTTTAGGCAAATTAATCTTGTCTGAGTGACTGTTTTTGTATGTAAGTCACATGAATTAAAAATACTCAAATAATGAAAGGATTAATTTTAACCTTTTAGTCCCTTGTTACAGGGCCACAGCACTGAATAATGACGTCCAATGCATTTTTGTCTGACACATCGGACCAGATCAGATCGTATTTGTAGTGCAAACCTGAATATGCCCCAAATAGCACTGAGGGAGCGTCTATTTATGTAACACACAATCATTGCAGCCAAACAAGGTTTTTAAGCTTTGTCAGTTAGATACAGCTTAAAATAATATCTGTCCCTTCCAAGAAAAGTTGTATTTTGAAAGGCCACCTGTGTGTATACATGCTACAGGTATCTGGTACCAATGAGGTGAAGATGTTAAATGTTGTGCTGAAATCAGAGATGTATTAGAGACACATTTAAGCAGCAGGTGCTGAAAAACAATGTCATTGGTCTGTAACCAACTTACACAAGCACAAGCATTCCCGCCACAGATCTCGCTAATTTCCTCTCTCCCCAAAACTGCCCCATCGTCGCCGGAGGCATCATTTCTGATATTGTTCTCACTGATACAGTTGCGTAAGCACCGTGTGTGTCTGTCTGCTCTTGATTGCATAAATGTCATTCCCAGAACAATCCGGCAGACCTCTATTCCTAGACGGCTAAAGCCGGCCGACCGTCACATCCAGTGTGGTCAGCGTTTGTTGTGGCTGCTTTTAGCTCAGAACTGTCAGACTCTGTCATTACTGTCTGTCTACCTCTCTCAATGTGTCTGCTGGCACAACATCTCCTGCTAAACTTGTGAACAACCCCCCCAAAAATCTGCAGTGGGTCTCGCTCTGTTTTTAACTACAGTTAAAACCAACAACACCTGTTTCTACAACATCCCTTTCCAACTATGGAACGTTTGCTCCAGGTGTAGCATATATTTGCTAATATATTTAGGAAGTGGAAATGGGGAATATCAGAGGTTTGGTTTCTTATTTTTTAATAGCCATTAGCTTTTAGTTTATTTTATAGCTATTAACACGATTTGCTACTTCCTGCGGTTGCTGTTATTGTTGTTGTAATTGGGGGAACAACATTGTCATTGTTGAGAGCATCTGATTGGACACAATGACACGGTGCATTGTGTATGTGTGTGTGTGTGTGTGTCATCAATATTTTTGGCCTTTTTACCTGAAAAAAAACCACTCAAAATTTAAAATGTGTGTATCTGATTAAAGTTACGTTTAAGTGTACATTAGCATATAAATTACACTGAGGCTAACAGTTACAGACTTGCTCCCAAAACTTTTCTATTTCATACTTCATTCAGGTCACATTTCTTGAAGGGAGCAGCTACTGTCGAAGATCTTATGCTGTTTGTTGTTGTCTGGCGTGAAGAGAGTTTATGCACTAGTCAGCAAATTTTCCATCACACTGATGGAAACCTCATGAGTGAGGCGCTACGTGTCTGTTGTGCTCTTAGGAGTGTGTATTTGTGTGCAGAAAAGCACCGGAGGGTGGTTGTAATAAAGATTGTACCTCTGTAGGGTTAGTTGCAGGCAGCCGGTGCTTGTTTGCTATGTTGTGTTGTAATACAGTAGTTGGACTTCAGTTTAAAGTTAATATGAAGTAGCACTTAATTCCCCATTTTACTGGTAATCTGATGAATTTTCAGTGAGAACTTGTGTGTAGTCGGTACAAAAACAGATGATTGTTGCATTACACACCAGAATGGACCCAGGTGGCTGAGGGGGGGGGGTTTGGAAAGAAGTGGGACCGGTGACATCACCCAAACATTTGTTTCATCGAATCACACACAATAATACAAACAACGTATTAAAGCAGTTAAATGGTTTAATTCGATTTGATGTTGATTTCTGGGTCTGAATAGCGGCAACATCACTACAGTTTATGAAATAATTCCCTGGCGGTGCCTCACTGCTGAGGTTGCCGTCTAGTTCCTCTGAGGTTGGGCTGCGCGCTGCATTACCTCATCGTCAGATTTTGCCTGCTCACCAAGGAGATGACTTCCACTGTCTGAAGTGCGATAGATCAAAAAGAGTCTCAAAACAGACGTATCCACAATAATGCATATTTCTGGGAATAGTTTCTGTGTGTGTCTGGAAACGTTGTATAAATCAAAGCCTGTGGGTTTAGTGAGCGCGGCTCATTGGCATTCAGCAGGTGAAGAAAGAAAACTTCTGACGGAAAAAGATGGAGCGACAGCAGAAAAGATGAGCTCCAGTGTGAGAGAGATAAAGAAAGTGTCTGACTGCAGGTGATTCAGGTCAGCCTCTCACGGAGAAACCGCTGCCACGGTTACCATCGCTATGGAAACTAGGAGGTGTGCTGTTGCATTAAAACTGCTGTTCTGATGTTGTGATGACAGTTTTCGGGAAATGCCAGCTGTCTGTCTGAGCTTATCAGACAGACACACAATCTTGCGTTTGTGTGCGTCTGTCTAACTGTTAAAACTAAGTTCAGTTTACAGTTCAGGAAAACTGTATATTGTGACGCTCACATGACTGGAAACAAATATTTTTACAAATAGGACACATGCATTGATGCTAAAAGTATTTGCATTTTTTTTGTTGAAAATATTCCGCAAATTAAATGAATGTTGCTAATGCAATGTGATGCTCACATGCATGTTGCTTAACATTATTGTGACACATTTGTTTCAAGGGCTGCAGAAAGCTGATCTGTCCATCTAAAGAACAGAAACACGTTTAAGGAAATAAATCTGAGAAATTCTGCACTAATTCTGTTTCCTGTTTTCTGAAAGGCCACAGGCCTGTTAGGAGTTGTGAATATTGAGAAGCGATTGTGAAATGCGAGGGTTAAATGTGAACAATAAGATTCTGATAGGCAGAAATCATCTGGTATTTTCTGCATGTGTTGTTGCTTCATAAAATCCAGTCTGAATCCGCCCTAAATCAGATCTGCGTGTGTGTATGTATTCATCTGTGTTCATTCTGGTTTTTAGAATCTACATCTTAGTGTATAAATGTGTGTGAGGCAGATGAGATCTGCCTCTAATCTGATTCCATAAAGGGCTTTAGCAGGATTGCTAGCACAGTGTTACATCACTGTGTGTGTGTGTGTGTGTGTGGGAGGGGCAAAATACTGGATTCTCTGATGTCAGAGACATGGAGTCACAATTGCACATGCATTAGACATGCATTAACTAGATCATCTCTCTCTTTTCTCTTTCTTTCAGCTCGATGCCTTCTGCTCTTTTGTTTTTTAAATGAACAGCTCTTTGTGATGTGAATGAATATGATAATGGACGTTTTTCACATCATATTGCTGGTGCGTTCGCTCAAACAGCGCAATCGTGCGATGAGTCACTGAAAGTTCACAATCTTCAGAAGACTTTCACTGAATTAAAACGTATGAAAGATTCATGAATGAGTCTCTCCGTCAGAAGAAAGATCTGTTTAATAGCCTTATCTTTAAACCACAAATAAAAATGTTTTTGTGCAAAGAAATGGATTTAAACATGAGGGTTTAAGATCAAAACAACATGTCTTACTGATAGCAGACAGCCTAACCACATTAGCTTAAAATTGTATTTAATGAAGTGCAGGAGATGTGTATAACATGTCTAAATGACAGGTGCTTTTGAATTATGTGGCTGCAGATTGTGTCAAATGTCTGGTACAGTTTTAGCTAACATTGCATTCTGAAATATCACATTGCAGAGGGAAAATGAGTTGAAAATGCCCTTTAATGCTGAAAGTGTAAGTTCTGAGGCAATATCCATAACAGTGTTTTGTTTGTGTTGCAGATCAACTTGAGGCTCATCCTGGTGAGCGGAAAAACAAAAGAGTTTCTGTTCTCTCCGAACGACTCCGCGGCAGACATCGCCAAGCACGTGTATGACAACTGGCCAATGGGTGCGTGCCGATTAACATTCCCAAACGTGTGACGATAGTTGTGACTGCAATGTTTTCCCGAAACTTTTTTGGCCTGGCATTGTTTAAAGGTAGATTTTGTCCTGCTAGATAATCTGCTAGATAATCTGCTAGCAGACGAAACTGTTTGTCTGACTGGTTGGTAATCCTAACCTGAGCTAGATCAGAGATCATCGCAGTCTACTTTACAGTCAGTGACATCACACAAGACAAAAAATAGCGTCTGTGTTTGTGTTTGTCTGGCTGACTGTGTCTTTACATCCTCAGGTTTTTCTAGTGTAGGGAGTGTAACATTTAACATTAATATAACAAGAGAATAGTGTGTGTGTGTGTGTAGATTGCAAGATGGCCAAACTAAATAGTTTTGAAGTTACGGGGTATTAAGTGTATAATTATACAATCATTTTGTATATAATTCTAATTCTATAATAGTAATGATTAGACACACTAAGGAAGTAACACCAGTGTATTATTACAACGTGTCTATAGCTCTAATGACTCAAGAATTCTTTAGACAGAAATGAATATCTATGAAGAAAGAAGCAATATTCTAAAAGCCTTTATTGTCATACAACTCCAAAACTTCACAAGGGGAGGTCTGGGATTGAATTAGCCTGTTTATTCATAGCTGACTGGCACAGCGGTGCCGGAACCTTCCGAGGACACAGTATGACCTTGTATCTTGTGACTGAGTCTCCATTTGGATTAACTCCTGGGAGAGAGCGGTGGGTTTTGTGGAATATAAATGAAAATTAAAGGATAAAAGTAGAGAAAAACAAAGATTTAATGGGTTTAGAATGGGATTAAAGTTAAGATTGTGACAGTGTTTAATTCTCTCTCCTCAGACTGGGAAGAAGAACAGGTGAGCAGTCCAAACATCTTGCGTCTTATCTACCAGGGCCGATTCCTACATGGCAATGTGACACTAGGAGGTAAGTTACCCTGGTACACTTGGGATATTTCACTCATGTCGGGCCTCTATCTGCCATTGGATGCACCAATAGTTAGTCCCGCCCCAAACTCGCATCATTGGTCGAGCCAAACAAGTAACTGTTACTTTCAAACAAACAAATTTTCTTAGGTTGTTGTGCAAGTGAACATGTGTTAGCTTTGTTTTGTATGAAAAACAAAGCTTAGCCTGGCATTCTGAGAGGAAGACTCTATCAGCCGTGTCCATGTGGACTGTTAAGAACACACAGATGTTTATTTTGGCTTTATGCTGGAATATTTTGTTCAAGGGTGTGGTTCAAGATCGGACGATTGTCAGGGGGTGCAAGAAATTGGGCTCACAGTCCCAAACACATGTTTCCAAGCTGTGAACAAAAATCACTTCCTAAACAAACACTTAAAATTCCCAGAAGTAGCGCGGAAGACTGGGATGCATGGAGGGAAATGTAGAGATATGGAAAGAGCAGTCTAGGAATCTGGGAAAGGAATCTGTCATCAGAGAGTAAAAACAGGGAGGAGAGGAAATTCTTTCAGCATGAACAGGAAGCGTTTTTTCATCATTTTTCAATTGTTTTGCCATTCTTCAAAGAGCAATAAAAGATTGTGTGTCCATCTGTCTGTCATTCATAATAATTCATATTTTTTGTTTTGGTTGCTTTCATAAAAAAGCAACAATACATTTCCAGTGATTTTTATGTTTTTCTATGAATAATAAATCTGAGCTTAATGATTAGTTAACAGACCTACAACTAACCCGTTCTACTGTAGTGTGCTGTTTTTTCCTCTGTTACACGAATAAATAAGCGTTCAGATTCAGTTGAAATTGAATGAGGGCTTTAATAAATATTTGCAATCTGTGAAAATAGTTTCCCAGACTATTTACTGACTTTTTCCAGTTTGTTTTGGCTGGGCTGCCATTTCCCACAGCTGACCAATCATAAACAAGTATAAATTCAAGAGCAGCTTACAGCCCGAACCCTTCGGCCAATGGCGTGATGAGACCTAGCGTTATGTAGCGTTAGCCGGCATCGGTGGTCTCTGCAGAGATTGGGACAGTGTTGTGACACCTCTCAGTTATACACAGACAATCCTTTTCATTCAGTTTTTCTCTCCTGTTACCCAACACGCTGTAATGGTTTGGTTTTTCTAACGTTCAGCAATGTTAGCCTTTTCTGTGGCCATTAAACATTTTTTTCCCTCGTTTCTTGCAGCTTTAAAACTGCCTCTCGGAAAAACCACAGTGATGCATTTAGTTGCCAGAGAGACACTGCCGGAGCCAAATTCCCAAGGTAACCATTATGCCCTTTATTTTTCTGTCCACTGTTAACAGATCACTTTTCACACGCTCCCTGCCTCACTGAGGCCTTCAGTTTGTTAGAGAATGACTCTCAGGCTCCAGCGATATTTCAGTGCCACAGACTTGGGTTCACTAAAACAAAGACTCGGCTCTGTCATATGATAGGTTTGGGTGAATCAAATGGAAGGAAAGTAAGTTTTAATGTAATGTTTGCTGTGTGGCACGTTAGGGACGGTCACAAAAGTTTTGATGAAATTCTAGAATGAAGGGATCATTCTTTAAAATTTTTTCATTAAAAAAAAGGAGCTTTGAAATTGTCCATTTACATGCCTGGTGTCAGTTTAATGAAATGAATGCAGCGGGTTTGCTCACCTTATCATCTCTTGTCTCTTGTTAAATCATGTTTTAATATTACACACAGTGAATTAAAGTAGAAAGATGGTTTCAGTTTTTAATGCAAATAATCCTCTTGAAATTCTCGGTTGTGTTTGAGCTTCTGCTTTGATAGAATCTCCTAGTAATGATTATTTACATATGAGTTCATGGTACTGTGTCTCATTTCTGTCCCTGTTGAATATTATGACCCTGTTCCAAAACATAGCAGGTGGCCTTGCTGTCCACAGAAACGTCTTTCTAAAACTGTCTTTTACTGAAATGAATCCTTAGTGACTCATTTGGAGCACAGAAAAATAGCCACTTTGGATTTTCTTCAGTTACTATTTGTACAGGTCTAAAACTGATACTTTTGTTGCTTTGTATGTCGTCCCGGTTGCATGTTACGCTGTCCAGATAGGCAGCTCAGCAGGTTTTGGAACAGAGCCGTCGTCTGTCTGTACAGCGATGTTGAGATCATTAAAATGAGTGTTTTGATTGCAGGTCAGAGGAACCGGGAGAAGACTGGAGAGAGCAACTGTTGTGTGATTCTGTAAATGCATCCCTCCATCCCGTATGAGTGCATTCTCTTCTCCTTCGCCCCATGCTGCTGAAACACTCAAACGACACCCACCCAACTCCCACCAGCGCCTGCCCAAGGACAAGAGCTTCACAGATGGAAAATCACACCTGAGAGATGCCAGAACTTACTAGTGTCTTGTCCACAATAAAGCCAAATGATGCCAAAAAAACGAGCAGCAGATAATGACATCAACCCCACCCTCAGCTCCACCCACCCTTTCTAACACCCCCACCAGACCTGTGCTCACCTAAACAAAATCAGTTGTTTGCACATGGAGGACGCCCTTGTTTCCTGTTCTGTTATTGCACACAGTGAACATTAATGATGCAGCGTGAGAGACCAGACTCCTCTGCCTCAGCCGAGGCTCTTTGTGTCCAGGTGTGCTGGGGAGACGCGTGAGGAAAATTAACTCACAGGGTCTGAGGAAGCACCAGACCCTCACGCCTGACGGATCCGGTCGGGAGGGGGGCTAAAACAACAGCACACGCTTACTGGCGGTCTAACCTCTGTCTGTTTTTAAAGGCTGTTATAACAATCAACTAATCACAGAGTTAATCAACATGCGTAAACTATTGATTTTAGCGCAGAGGGAGAATTATTCATGTGCCTGTTAAATGTCAATTACAACTTGGTAGAAATGTTCAATTTAAATGTTTATTATACTTTTCCATGTTGAACTAAAATGGGCTTTTATCTGTACACACTATCACAGGGATGCCCAGATCCTGCCCCAACCTTCTGCTTAAACAAGTTCCTGTCGTTTTCAGGTTAACAGGAAGTCCTTAATTAACTGGTTCCAGTGTGTTTGATTGGAGTTCGCAGGAAGGCAGATTTTTAGGAGCTGGGGTGGGTCTGCAGACTGATTGGTTTGAATCTGACGTTTATGGAAACCTAAACGATCTAATTGGACAGTAAGTGACCAGTCAGTGTTAGATCTGCCCCCTAGAGAGATATAAGCTGCTCTCGTTCAGGAAGGGTGAGATTACGCCCTTTATTTTTAAGTGTGGTGGTGTAAATTTTGCATTTTGAGCCAAACGATAACCATGGAATAAAGTTTTGGCTTTTTGTTTTGTTTCTTCCCCCCCGATTAACATGAAATTTCTTTGCACAAGTCTA
Organism: Yasuhikotakia modesta; assembly: GCA_036877545.1. Taxonomy (NCBI): domain Eukaryota; kingdom Metazoa; phylum Chordata; class Actinopteri; order Cypriniformes; family Botiidae; genus Yasuhikotakia; species Yasuhikotakia modesta. The sequence continues at coordinate 2,790 of JBAJNP010007743.1, read as the reverse complement.
AATCTGTCGATTTTCTTTTTCTCATCCCTTTTTCATATTTTTCCAAAATGGGAATTGTATTCGAAGGTCGCATATGTGTAGATTATATTTAATACGAATCTTATAGAGAACATAACTATAGATTGTTGCTATATATTGGTGTCTAGTGTATTATAGTCTGAAACAGCTCATTAGCGTTTGGGTCCGTGAGACGCTGTGTATTGTACCTAAGAGCAGAAAATCCTTCTAATGGCTGAAGACTTACTGTAATGTGTTTCATGTTTTTCAAATGTTCATCATTTGATATGTTTTCCTGCCCTCTTTTCACACGGTCTTTGCTTTACGCTTTTTAACGTCGCACTAGGTATGAAAATATCGGTCCTTATCAGGGTTCAAATCTGTACAGAGCTGAAGTTTTTAAAAAATAATTGTAAATAAAACTAATGCTTCTCATTCTTCAAACTACAAATGGAAATACATCTATAAACAGAATAAATAAAAGCATCCAAAAACTTGAGGTAAAAAACTTCTGATGTCATGTTTTCAGTGAATTCACAGATCCTTTGAAATACTTACATGGGGATGAATGAGCATTTTGTCTTTTAACACTATTATCATTTTCTGTCCTTGTATGTATTTACAAGTTTAAATTACATTGACAAGAGGAAAAAGAGAGAGAGTGTGTGCAGTGTGTGACCAACTCAACATATTTGCTTGTCTAAATATTTTTCCATATGTTTTTATCTTTATAAAAGGCAGTATAAATAAGAAATTCTTGTTTTTTACGTTTCACGTCTATCTAACGTGATATTTATGACCTGTATTGAACTGTAAATGGACTTAATGTAGAAGTAAATAGTTTTTTCTCTTGTAAGTCTTTTGCGCCATCTTGTGGGCAAATGAATGACTGAACGTCATCGTTACAACCTTTTGTGCCATCTAGTGACTGAACTAATATTGGCATATTATGGCACTTCTATAAAGAAAAATGGTACCAGAAAAAATAAATGAGTAAATAATTCTGATATTAGTAAATAATGACATTGTGAGTCTGTTGTCTAAAGTCAACACCAGATTTCACAGGAACACTTTACCAGTTAAATTAGACAGATGAAACTGTGTTTTCAGAGTGTTATATGGACGAATAACTTATTAGTTATTGAACTGAAATCCTTGTACAGTTGTTGTTGTTTTTTATTTAAACACACAGAAACACACAAATTCTGGTCTTGGCTTAATAAAATCCACTAACATCATTCCTCACAGACTCACACAGCAACAGCATTAACTCTGGCCGTGTCTTTAATCACTCTGTGCTTGTTGAACCACTTTATAACAATCCTGCGGATCTCATGTGTGCGTAGACAGTAAATAAAGGGATTTATTAGAGGAGGGATAAGGCTATAGAGCAGTATGAGAAGTATTCTAAAATCTGTGCTTATTTCAATGCGCAAGTAGCTGGCGATGTACACGCCGCACCGAGGGATGTAAAACAATGCAATGATGCACAACTGTGTGCTACAGGTCGCAAACGTTTTCCAGCGACTTTGAGCATTTCCCAGCCTCATCACTGAAGCTATGATGTGACTGTAGGAGTAAATGATAAACGCTAAAGGGAGGAGGAGAACGAACAGAGCCACGCACACAGCCACCAGTTTCTGCTGGCTGTTTTCAGCACAGGCCAGATTGGTAATAGAGATGTGATCGCAGTAGCATTGGATTATAAACTTTGGGCCGCAGTACGGCAGCTGTTGCGTGTGCAGCGTGGCTATAGTGGGAGCGATCGTTGCTGTGACCCAGGCTGTGATGTTGAGGATGTACGTAATGCGGTTTGTCATGATGGTCTGGTATCTCAAAGAGTAACAAATGGCCACATAGCGATCAAGGGCCATAATCATCAGGATCAACGAGTTTAATGTCCCAAAATAGTGGATTAGCTGCATTTGGAAAAAGCAGGTGTGAAAAGGGGTCGATCCAGCATTGAACCAATACCTGGATATGATCTTAGGCAGAGCAACAGTGGAGAAGCACATATCACAGAGAGCCAGGCTGGCAAGAATAATGTACATGGGCTTTCTAAGGCTTTCTGACGTGACAAATAATGCCAGAAAGAGAGCGTTTCCAGCCACCGTGGTTGTGTAGACGAGGAAAAAAAAGGCAGAAACGAGGCCATAATAGTTTGAATGGAGTCCAGGAAAGCCCACAATGATAAACTCTGGGATTGTGGTCCAGTTATTCCATAACATTTTGCAGGTCTGTGGAGAGACAAGAGATTAATAATGAATCAAAAAAAATAACTAATTCGACTTGGCAAATTGATTTCGAAATACAAATAAAAGGTGTAGTTATAAAACATATACAGGGACACTTTTAAACTAAAAACGCAGATTAATGAACACCAAGACATCAGATATCTGTACAGTGATTTGTACCTGATATGTTGATTCTGTCCTCTAAGTGATGACAAATACAGTATCATGTATCACAGGCTGTTATATAGTGTTGCTGCTATGTACAGTGTTGATACTCATACACAACCTTTTCCCTTAATAATAATGATGATGATGATGATGATGACAGGATGGCTTCAGGGACTGGGTGTCAATCATAGCCAATGAAATTAAGATGCTTTACCTAATTTACATATGAACATGTTGTTAAGACTCACTTTATTATTATAATTATTTTAGCTTTAAACACTAACTCAGTGTACCAGAAAGCTGCATGTATAATGTATAGTGACCCCCATAAAACATTTATTGAAATTTTTACACTCTTTGTCCCAGTTAGGTCATGTAGTTTATTGGGTCA
>JBAJNP010007742.1:0-16972 GCA_036877545.1 Yasuhikotakia modesta | reverse complement strand
CTCTCTCTCTCTCTCTCTCTTCTCCAGCTCATGTTAATATTTGGTGTTTTGCTAATTTTAAATCTTCAAATTGTGAAAGAAAAACTCAATCTACCACAGAAGGCCACCATTTTGTCCCTAGTTGGTGCGTCTACACACACACACACACACACACACACACACACACACACACACACGGCCAGTAAATTATGGTTGGCTCTCGAATCTGTCCAGCCTTAAAGAACTCCAGATGTTAGAGTGTGTGTGTGTGTGTGTGTGTGTGGAGTTCTGGCTGCTCTGTCAAACAGAAGGGCCAAAGTGACTTGAGGACTTGCAAAACTGTTTTCTTTCTGTGTGTGTTTAGAGACTGTGTTTCTTGTTTGGTTTATAGACACACACACACACACACGTTCTTGTCAGTGTATTGCAGTATTCTGCTTCCTTTCATTAGAACCTGTAATTAAAATGGCAGTGAAATGTGATTACAGTCTTTAAGATGTTTGGCTGCGTTCAGCACACATTGAAACCACTTTAACTGTCTCTGCGTGTGTGTTTGGCCAAACTCTCTCTCGCTTGTCGTTTGCCTTTGATATGACCCAGAAATGAAGAGTCCACAAGAATTCTTCTCCTGAACTCTCTGCTCTCTGTTTCTCTCCTGTTTCTCTGTCTGTTACTCTCTGGCATCTTTCTTTATATAGCACCCCCTCCTCCTCTCTTTCTCTCTCTTTATCTCTCCATCTTTCTCTCTCACTTTCTTTCATTGAATGCCATCTTCTTCCTCCCTTCAGAGCATTGACCCACTTCCCTCTTTTACTGCATCCCTCTCTCTCTCTCTCTCTCCACACTTTTGTCCTTCACCTTAAATTCTTAGTTTCTGTTCTTCAAGTGAAAGTTGTCCAGAGGGCAAACAAATGTTGTGGCAGCGTTGCATCAGCAACGTTTGGTGTTGTGTGTGAGTGTGTGTGAGAGTGTGTGGAGGTGGGTCAGGGTGGAGAGGAGGTTGAGTATCTCCAACCCTTTTCCTCACAGATAGTCAGAAGAAACAGATGAGCGGGAGAGAGGTTTGTGCTCAGGGGATGACTTCTGAATGTAAGAGAGAATGAAAGAGAGTGTGTGTGTGTGTGTGTCTTCCCTTGGGTGGCGAGAGGCTAAACTAAAACAACTTCAAAATGGACACAGAGCTAAAAGGGGCATCCACTGAAAACAGATGAACAGAACGAGTGGAGAATCAGGGACATGAGTGTGTGTCCATAGGGCATGACAGACAGACAGCCTTTAATGTTTGTTTGCTAGTATTTATAGCTAACACAATTATAATTCATGATCATTTTGTTCAGTGCTGTGGAAGCCACACACACGGACAGAAACACGTTTAGGATGTTAGATCAGTCTGTCTTTAATTAACATTCACTGGATGTTTGGGCTCATACACACACGACTCATTCAGTCTGAATCCAACCCTCACAGTTTAAGTAAAGATATCAGGACACAAATTACAGTATACAAAGATGTAAACACAGACACACACATAAACACTGTTGCCTACAGACATGACCCAGTTAGGTTGGATGTCCTTCCTGTATTCTGAGCCACATCTCCTCACTGTCAGCCGTCGCTTTATCACAGTTATGAAAGAGTCGTGATGTTCTCTCTGCCCTCAGTAACATGCAGCCTGACCCTGTGTGACCGAGTGTCCGCCATCTCATGCTTTAATACACAATCCTGGGGTAAAGAGATTGCAGACTGTATATAAAACACAGATGTATTTACAGGAACAATATCCAAAAAAGTGCATTGTCATTTTCTTACGTCGTACCAAACGATATGACTTCTTTTTCTCTTTGAAACACAAAAGGAGGTAATTTCACGAGTATCTGGTTGGGTGAATTTATTACAGTGGCAGTACATTATTCACTTTACACTTAATAAAACACCCGGGAGTGTCCGCAAGTTATTTTCCAAATACCACCATTGCTTTGTTACAATAGAAAAACCGGCCAATATTTGTGCAATTTCACAGCCTCTTTGCTAGTACAGTATCATAGCTGTAGTGTTCTATCTGTTTCTCAGTGCAGTTGTTTCATTTTATTATCGCTTGCTTGTTTTTTAAATGTGTAGTTTTATATGAAATAGATTTATAGTGGAAAGTGACAGAATGGTAAAAGCAGAGCAAGGTCAGTATATGTTGCATGCTAGACTTAAACTTGTGTTGTCCACATGAGCACCAAGTGTGTCTGAGATAACTGATGCACAATTGCTTCTGTATTGTCACTCCACGCTGTAAACTTTACTGTGTCCTACATTTGAATAAAGAAATTTGGAAATTTGATATTGAGAACAGTAGAAATCACAGCTGATTTACAGTCTAAATAGGACTACAGCTGTCTGATCTCATTACATCAGTTAACAGATGTTTTATTTGTTTACATGCTTATTTATAGAATCATTTAAACTCACTGCAGAAAAGGATGAGAGGTTTGCAGCTTCTGCAGTGTTAGTGATGAAACGGTTAAACTCTCTAGCATAACTCCAGTCATCTCAGAAACAGCTAAAACACATCAGAAATTGTAGATATAAACCTGCACAAAATTAAATAAACCTAATAAATGTACTATTGATTGTATAAGACGAGCACTGTGTGTGTGTGTGTGTGTGTGTGTGTGTTCAATCTATTAAATATACATTCTTGTATGTCTCTACATGTTTTAAACATGTTCAGTTTGACGACTGTATTCTAGTGTTACTGTGTGTGTGTGTATGTGTGTGTGTGTGTGTGTGTATGTGTGTGTGTGTGTGTCTTCATCTGGGACATTATGAGCTGCAATTATGCACCATTGCCAAGACTGTCAGTGTGATATACTCACACCTGCCTCACGAGGGTCTTTAATCTCTCCTGCCTGCACACACACACACTGATGAATATCTGATGTGTTATATTACACACACACAAACACACAGGGCAGATTGTAATGAGTCCTGCAGGACACATTATGTTGTGAGTCGTCTACAGTGAATGTTGTCTTTAGCCTATTGTGCCTGTACACTTCATATCACTTCACAGTGGACATCACAAACGGACCTATCAGAACTCGGACCGCTCCTCTCAATGTTTCAGCGTTAATGAAACATTAGCATGTCATTCAAATCTGCATCTATTTCCCCTCGTAAACATCTGCTGTTTTGTGGCTAACAGTTAAAATCGTGCCTCACAGGAATGTTGTGATGTTTCTCTTTAGCCATCATAGAAAACAATAAGATTGTGTGTCAGATGACTTTCTATCATTTCCTCTCTCCTATAGCTGTCAGCGCTCTCTTAATTTCTTACGAGGGCTTCGTTAATGGCCTGAATCAACCGTACGAACATGTTGCTCCTGATTTATTGACTCTTATTCAGTTACAGGAAATATGAAGTGTGAGCCAAAGGTAGAATAGTTGGCTGAGGAGAACAGTCCAGACCAGATCACAGTTCAGCGCTGGAAAAACATTATATTTCTCACAAACGCTCCTCACTCTCAGTTCTTATTACTGTCTGTATTTTGCAGCTCAGTCACTGCTGTGTTTAGAGATTTAAATGGGCATGTGTGTTTAATGCTATATTATATGTTATTTTCAACTTAATGCCTATGGACAGAACTTGTGGAATGCTGTCGGTTACCACAAATATTAACTTTGACTTGTCCCTCAGTGTCACAAACAGGAAATAGACTCTCTTATGATGCATTTATAGTAAGTTTAGACAATTATAGTGGAAGCTTAAGTGAGTCAGAGAGTTTAAAAACAGAAACGTACAGCTCGTGTTTTCAGTTTGAGTCTTCCTGTAACTCATCTTACAGCATCACGGTCATGAGTTCAGTCTCAGAACACTGTCTGTCTGTGCTGTCAGTTCATTTAAATCAGGTGTTTACATGAATGTAATGTTATCTGATCTCTGACAATCTCGATCGTCTGGTTGAGCTGCTGTTGTTCTTGTTTTATCATTTTGTTTGGTGTTGTTAAAACTCTTTTGTTGGTACTTTAACACACATACCAAGAGAAAATAACAGAATCTGCTTTACTAGCATATAAACGCTGTATGTGTATGTTTCTAAATGACACTTTGGTAGTATATGATAATCTTGACAGCATGTTATTTTCTGTTTTCAATAGTGATTTGTTGTGCTGAGCTTGCATTGTGAACATATTATTGTAAAAATTAACATAAAGGACAAGCTGAAATGATTGTATGTGTAAATCAGAGAACAGAATTATACACGTCAAACAGACATTAGTCTGAAAATGAGGAAAATTCCTTTAACAAAAGACTGTTTTCCAGGATTTTAATATTTATGATGCATTGTGTTCTGCCGTGAGAAATATATGAAATGTGCATGCTACACAAATACATCAAATACACACGGTCGCATTTTGATAAACACACACAAATGCACTGCAGCTATAGCCGTGGGATAACACCCACGCATAACACACACACACAACAAACGCACACTCACACATAACGCACACACACGTCTGACTGACATTTGCTTTATCACCATCATTAGTGTGACAAGAGGCTTCCCAGAACCCCTTTACATAAACACATGCGTGGGAGACACACACACACACACACACACATAGCTCTATTTGTTTGCTGTTTTGTTCACTAAATCGCTCCTTTGGCCCAGATACTTCTGTCTGTTTTATGAGGTATTCTCTCTTGAATCTGTCTGACACTCACTTCATCTGAACACATGAGCAGAGCAGCTTTTTTTTAAAGGTTTTTACTCTTATTCTGGGTAAAGGGGTACAAACACACGTTTACTTATCTGTCTAAAGGGGGCGTTCTGTAAACTGTAGATCTACTCCTCATCTCTCCATCACTGCTCATCATTGTCTCAATTACTCATCTTGGCATCTCTCTCTCTGTAGATGGTGCAGTATTTCTCTTCTTTGTCCTTCCTTGTCTTTTACTGCAGGATCTTGCAGTATTTTAAGACTGTCTCTCTTTTTGTCGTCCACTCACACATTAGGTCTTTCCATCAGTTCTTATAGTCTCTCTTCTCAGTCACGTGAACAACAGCTTGTCAAAGAGCATCAGTGTCTCTCTCTCTCTCTCTCTCTCTCTCTCTCGTTTGCTGTCTTGCTCTTTTTCTTTCTGTCTTTTAAAATGTCTCAGAATAGGTTGACGGTTGAGTGTTTTTTTTATTCCCTGTTTACTGCTGAAAAAATAGGTCACATAATTTAGATTTTTTAGGTAAATTTATCTTTTAAGGGAAAATCTGTATTATGAATTATGAAAATGACCTTTTGCATTTTAGTAACAAAAAGAGAAAAGAAGTGTTGGTAATGAGAATTGTCAATAGTATTAATAAAGTGAGAGAGAGAGACTTTTTCACACTCTGTGTCATTGATGAGAATCTGATTCTACTGCCCAGATGTTTTTTTTTTAAATGTAACATTTTTTGTGCAAAAGTCCACTTAAGACTGACAGAGAGTGACACATGATAATAAAGGAGTCAGAATGAGAGAGATGGATAGAGGATAACAGGAGGGATGAACTGGAGGTGTGTCTCTCTTCCATTTCATTTCTGTCTGTAACATCCATCAGTGAGTAAGATCTGGTTCTCTCACTTACATCAGCTCATTATCTCTCTCTCTCGCTCACTCGCTCTCTCATTTAAGATGGCCAGACCTTATTACCAAGGACAAGCTGTCCTGTTCTGTCTGTGGCCCCTGCGTCTGGCCCACATGTGTGCGTCCGTCCATCGCTCTCAGCTGAGTCTCGCCCACATGCATCTCACATGATGTCCACCTGTAGCCCCCCCTCATGTCAGGACCATCGTCACTGGCCCACATACATACGTGTGTGTGTGTGTATATATATATATAACTGTGTGTGTGTGTATAACTGTGTGTGTGATGCAGTTTGAGGAGGTATAGGGGTTACATGTCCTCCTCTGGGACAGTAAATTAGACCTCATTAGGGCTGTACCAGATCCAGAGTGACATTTGTGTGTGTTAATCCACGTTAGATCAAATATCTGCTCCGGGTGTCAGTGGGAATTATTTTGCTGTGTGGGTACATCCACAGTGACACGCTACCAAACTACAGATGCAATTGTTGCATTATACAGCTTGTTTACTAGAACAGAATGCAAATTTCAGACATGTATTTTCTATATAAAGTACAGTGTTTAACATCTCGCTGCATCTCATTTGTTCAGTGGATGGCCAGAGTTAAGCTGTTCCTGCACATGACTGAACATCACTCTGAATTTACCATGCAAAGCCATGCGGTCATATGGCAACAGTGTTGCAAATGTCTGTTTAAAATCTGTAGTGTTTCATTATGCAGCCTGTTTCACATGCAGTGGTGATGAAAACAGCAGAATACACTGTGTTTTACACATTAAACGTGCTGCTGTTTGAACAATTTCTTTATTGGGAGGTAAAATAATGATTTTTTTGAATGAGCACCAAAGCTTAATATGTAAAATATGTCATCTGACCACTAGGCCAGTGCTCTGATCTGAACTGTGTTCATGTGTGTAAGTGCTCTGATCTGAACTGTGTTCATGTGTGTAAGTGCTCTGATCTGAACTGTGTTCATGTGTGTAAGTGCTCTGATCTGAACTGTGCTGATCAGAGTGTCTGAGGTCATAATGCGTAACACATCTGTGTGTTTTATAGCTACATCAGACGGGACCCGTCAGGGGCTGGAGAGCATGAGAGGAGGAGTGTGTGCTACACAGGGCATGAAGGTGGTGCTGAAAGTGGGACAGAGTGAGTATCGCACACGCACATACACACACACACACACACACACACACACACACACACACACACACACACACACACACATGGAAGCGTATCAGCAGTCAACAGAGGACTGGTCACCTGAAACAGTTACGGATGTTGGATTTGGTGAAACAGGCTCAGTAAAGAGTTTCAGTGACACACATGAACAGGCTCATGACCAATAGCTTTTGTTTACACACAAACTCTGTTAGTTTTTATTATTAAACTTGGAAAACAGCGGTAAGTGAATCACATCAGACTGTGGACACAGTCAGTCATCACTGTGTGAGCTGAACAGTCACTGTCAGGTGTGCTGATCACACAGTCACTTCACTGTTGAATGAGAGCAGGTTCCACACGACTCAAAGACTACAAATCATGTTGTTTTTCTTTCTCCCGCTTGTGCTTGTTTTCATATATACTTTCTTTTCTCTTTCACACAACTTTTGTTTACTTAAAAACCATTGAAACAACGCCCTTTCTCTCTCTCTTTCTACTCTCATTCACTCAGTTTGTCTCTCACTCTCTGTCTCTCACTCTAGTTGTTATCTTCTGTGTGGCTGAAAGGTCACGTCTGTTTTGTTTGTCATCTAAATAAAAGCCGTTTCGGTTGGAGATTTCTGATGAGATACGTCTACACACACACACACACACAGGCTGTCATGGCGTTCTGACAGGCTGACAGCTCAGTGATGACTCTGTGTGTATGAAACATCTCTCTGCTGTATACAGTGAATGTAATGGTTACATCAGCTCAGCAGTCCCTCAAAAACACCAGTGAGGGCTGGAACAGAACTATACTGAATCATCTTATAGGGACCATATGTGACACTTTTAAAACATTTACGATTTTCCCTGAATTTCATTTTCTTGCAGTTTTTCTTGCAGAAAGTGTTGCACAAAAATCTAAAAGTGTAAGATGAGACATCAGTATTTTTTGTCTCTAAATTTAAAAGCGTATGTCAGCATAAATTCTTAGTCAATTCTTAGTACAAAAAATGAACTAGTATTTTAACACATGGATACCTTTAAAGCTAACAGACACTAAAATCTTATTTGTGTGGTAATATTAGACATTTGAATGTAGACGTTGTGTGTGTTATTTGTCGTGTGTGTTGTGTGCAGGTGAACTAATCCATCATTATCAGTAAACTGGTCCTCACTCTGTTGTTTGTCTGTAGGTCCATATGGCCTCCCAGCCAAGTCCCCCAAACCCGACCCAGCGGGCCGTATCAACAACCCAAACCCAGGTAAACACAGCTGGCCACATTTTCAGCAGAGGACATGTTGAAATGTTACATCCCAAACAGACAGAACATTAAAGACAGAACAGAACTAACTGAAGGAGCGACAGATGGATGGAGAGAAACAGACGCTCCGGTTCTTTTTGATAAATTCCACCCTTCTGTTTGTTTTCTCCTCCTCATGCTTCCTCTGGTTCTTGCTCTTTCTCCCGTTGGAGGCCCGAGCGGCGTGAGCTGGAGGCAGAGTGTGGTGGTAATGGCCGCGCAGGGAAAGATAAAGGATGAGAGGAGGAGAGAGCTGTCGTTTCAGAGACTTATTAACACCATTAGTTTAGCAGCCTGGGTTTAGTTGCTCCTGAGAGAAAGAAAGAAACAGAAATTGGGGGGAGAGGAACATGATAGAATGAGAAAATGACTTGTTCTCTCTGTTTGCTTGTGGTTGATGTCTTACAATTTTGCATAAACAAAATGGAGCCAAACACAAAGACAGAGTGTAAGAGAGACCAGCATGAGAGAATGATTCATTTACTATCATCTGTCTGCGTCTGTTGATCCATCCATCTGTGTCTGTCTGTCATCAGATGGGGTGAGGCAGGTGGAGGCAGGTGGGGTGGGGGGGTGATTACGAGCACAATAACACGGACAGTCACAGAGACACGGAGCGCAGGAGGAGGAGAGGAGGGAGAGATGGAGAGAAAACGAGAGGAATTGTGTCTAGAATAATGATGGGTCAGTTGAGAAAGGCTGTGTGTTTCCGGCTGTTTCTGAGCTCTGCAGGGGCTGTTGTGTCTGGTGTAGAGATCACAGCCGCCCTGAAACAACTGTAACATCCACACTGTTAGCACAGTGTAAATGCACAATGTTAGCACAATGTTAGCACAGTGCGTGTAATCAAACCTGACACTTTTCTCATCATCTGTGACATAATTTCTTTGTGATTTACTCACTCACAGCCAAACCCTTGTGACTTTCTGCTGTGAAACATTAAAGAACGATTTGAAGAACGTTTACACTATATTTCTTGCTATTACAACCTGCTATTATTCACTGGACAGCAAAGTTGACACATTTCTTTAAATGAAATCAGCAGTGTGAACGTTCTTCAAACGTTCTGTGTATGTTGCACACAGTGGTTTGGATCGACATGACAGTGAGTAAATAATGAGAGAGTTTTCATTCGTTGGTGAATTGTTGCTTTAATATAAAGTGTGTAAGTCTGTAATGATGATGCTGTGGTCACAGAGTGCATCTGTATCACATATTAAAGTCTCAGGTTTAAAGAGCCCAATCAGAGCACAGAGTTTAGATTAGCTTTCATTTCCCCCGTGAAACGCCTCCCACACTCCATAATCCAGTTATGTAAAGATAAATGACTAATACAGCCTCACAGATCCCACATCCATTAAACGCTCTTTCTGTTCAGCTGTTGTTCATATAAGAGGCTAAAATACCACATTCTGGTATGTAACACTGCAGCGTATTAACTGCTTTAACAACAGCTCATGTTAACCTGTTTAAAGTGTTTATTTTATATTGCATCCAAAAAAGCAACATTTACAGCGGATGCTTCTGTTTGTCCTCTGAGTGTCTAACAGATTTTAAACAGAAGCATGAACTGTTAAAAAGCTTCAACAATGAGACGACTATATTAAACCTCTGTGTGCACCGTTGATTGATTTAAAGGGTGTGATCATTGTGATTTTGTGGCCCTATTTCAACATTCGTTTGTGTGTTTTAAATAGTTCAGCGCAGCATTATAAGCTCAACCAGTAGTGTGAGTTGGGTTGGACTGTTTGTCTTACCAGTGGAATAAAACCTATTCTGCAAATATTTGCTGTGAATTGATGTTTGTTTGCACTGTAAACATGACAAATAGTGAAATATTAACGTCACATTAATATCAAAATAGCATCTGCTGCATTGATGTTTTTGTTGAAGTGTTTTACATTGTAAGTTTGGGAAATCTTACCTCTAACGTAAAAGAGGCAACAAATTGCCTGAACTTTTAAAAGCCGTGTAAACTTTATTGAATAATAATTTGTAAAACTGATTTATTTTCTGTGTGAACAGGCATTAATGGCGTCTCTCCTAATCCTTATTTCTTTACGGTTTGCTGATTGTGGTTGACGTGTCCATTGCCAGACCACAGTATCCACTCAGATGGCCGACCGCAGCGTTAAACCGTGTGTGTTTTACACCTGTGTCAACGCATGCCTGTTTACAGAAACCTAATCCACCTTGACTAGTGTGATCTGAGCCAGTGGGATCTGGTCAGTGAGTTCAGAGAAAAGTCCACCAGTCTGCAACTTTCTGTTCACATTTCTGAGTTTTACTGAACATGGCAAAACTCTAATTGGTTCACTTTGATCCGTTAGGGACGTGAACAGGCCAATCAAAGTGTTAGATGACTGGCCTCATTTCATTTGATCCATGTGATTGGTTAAAGACATTAACTAGACCATCAGATGGGGAAGGTGATGTTAAAGAGCAGCACTAATGAACTCACTGCATCAGAGCAACACTCATGTAAGTGTCAGAGGCCAGTTCTCCAGCACAGGAACAGGTTAAAGGTGCTCATCTCACTAATGGGTGTCAGTGTAAGCTAGACAAACTTTGAAAAGTTTCTCTGATAAAATTCATTGGACTTTTAAAAATGTGCTAAAAAGCCAAAAGTCTCTAGTGTGATGAATTTCATTAAATTGAATCATACATCAGAATCAACTCTGTCTTCATATATTTATGAAGTGTTTAATGTTTCTTTGCTGTTTCACAAAAGGTGTTTTTTTCAATTTGTAAACAAATTGTGTCTCTGTGTTGCAGGCACTGGAAACAACACACATCCCAGAATTCCCTCCAGAGGACCGGGTGGAGAGAACGGCCCCCTCCCTCCCTCCAACATCGCAGTTATCGCAGGTGCAGCTGGAGGTTCTGCCTTCCTCCTCCTTGTAACCGCGGTGATCTGCGTTGTGTGTTACCGACGGCGACATGCCAAACATTCTGAATCGCACCACCCTCCCCTCTCTCTCTCATCTCTGACCTCACCCAAACGAGGCTGCGGCGGCGGCGGAGGCGGGGCCAACAACAATGGATCAGAGCCTAGTGACATCATCATTCCGCTGCGGACTTCTGACTCCGCCTACTGCCCGCACTACGAGAAAGTCAGCGGAGACTACGGCCATCCAGTTTACATCGTACAGGAGATGCCTCCTCAGAGTCCCGCCAACATCTACTACAAAGTATGAGAACCGGAGACGACCTTACCTTCATCTGCTATGACCACACCTACCTTAACAACTACCTAAATCCCACCCCAGCTCCCCCTGCGGTCCCTGTAGATCAGATCCTTTTACCGTCACACACATTTCTCTGATAAACTGACAGTTTGGGGTCGGGCGTGTGTTTCATTCCTCACAACTCCCCCAACTTTGGCCTTTTGTTGGAGAGAGGAGGTCCTGATGTGAGGGCCTCCTTCTCTCTGACGTCCCACAGGGAAATGTTCTTACAGCTAGAAAAGACCTCCTGGAGTGATTCAGCCAACTGAAAAAACAAGAAAACTTTTGGTTTAATTGAGTTTTTTTGGAGCACAAGCATCAAAACTGTCTTTTTTGATGTACTTGCAAAACAACCGAAAATTAACAAAAGAAAACTCTACTTGTCCAAATCTAAAACGACATTACATGAACTCTGAATGCCACATTTACTCACAAATAGCAGTCTAGTTTGTGTTACTACTCCTTCAGCCAATCATCGCACAGGGCTGCAGTCACATGATTTAAGACCCATGTGTTTGATTGCTGGAGTTTCAGTGGTGTGGAGAATCTTGTATATTTTAATAATGTGTGTATTTTGTGAGTGTGTAGGATAAATATTCCGACACTGCTGCTGCACATGTATTTGTGCGCGAGCGGTGGGCTTCAGTAAAACTTGCGAGTGTTCACGTGGGTGTGAATGAGTGTGTGTCTGAGTACAGTTACAGTGTTAGTGTGAACATGGGCGTGTGTGTTTGTTAGACTAATTCAAAACCAAAACACAAAATATGAGCGAACATCAAAAAGGTTTTTTTATCGCTTTTAAACACATAGAATATTATTATATATGAATACTCAGTAAAATAATTTTTAGAATTTTTTCATGTAAAGTTATAAAGTTCCTTTGCTAGGTCTAATTCGTTCATTCTTCATTTTTATCCACATGCTGACCTTGTGTCTTTTTCTTTTGAGTTGTAAATTAATTTAATAATTTCATTCTGTTGCAGAGACCGAGTTTGTTTGGTTGTGTTTTCCACCTCATTTTCTTTTTCCCAGGAGTCTCCTCCAGTCTACACATATATTTTTATAGCTCCTTGTACTCTGATGTAGTTTTGAAGCTAGACCTTGTTTGTGAACGTGTTGAGGTAGAACAATCTGAGAGGTTTTTTTTATTATTTTTTAAGATGCTTTTTTGAACAAAAAAGGAAAAAACTTAAAGGAGGGAAAAAATGGATAGGGGTTAAATGAAAAGGATGTGAACACCGTCTGATAGCAAAAGAAAACGAATGCGCAAGAAACTTCTAGAAAGTGTGAAACTATAAAAGAATCACACATTAAAAGACAAAAAATAAGGGAAGGGGAAATGGGAGGGAGATGAAAGGCGCTTGAAGGAGGATAGAGAGAGAGCGTGAGAAAGAGAGAAAAGAAATAGGAAAGGTTTTAATAAACTCTTAGAGAAGCTCATCTGACACAGTGGAGGCAGATGTGAGCGCACTGCTGTGCTCTGAGGTGAAGAGAGATTGAGATGAGAGGAAGAAAGGAACTAATTCTCTCAAATGGACAACAGGATAGACGGACACACAGTCTCTTTTACAGACACACAGTGCTCTTATTTTGTTCACATGAAGTGAAGTGGAAATATTTCAAGACTCATTTCAAATTCCTGAGTATCTGGAAAACGTCTCAATATAACGCAGATGCGCACACGCGCTTGCGCACACTCGGAGAGATTCAATGGCCGTGACACACAAAAAAGCTCTTTTAAAGAGATGGCTCTTCATCTCACACACACACAGACCGAATACACAATCAAAAGCCATTCTGATTGGACATATATTTTAGTTTTCTTCAACAACCTGTAATTAACATAACTCTGACACTCTGTCTCTCCATTTTCTCTTTCTTTCTCTCTAGCTCTCTCTCATACACACACACATGCAGTGTGTGTGTGTTTGTGTGTGTGTGTGTGTGTCAGTCTGTTAGTGCCAATGAAAATTGTTCTTGGGCCTAAAACATACTCTGTGCAAGTACATAAACACAAATGCTTCTAGCTACGTAAGCTCAGTATTTAATTCTTGTGTTTTAAAATGTTGCATCCACAATGCTGCCAGAGGTGGCGCTATAGCAAACATAGATGTAAACTATTTTTCTGCAAAATGTTTTTTCAGATCAACTATGTCAAAACATCAGTCTGAGGGGGATTAGTTAAATTGGCATGTTTATTGTTAGCCCCCCTAATGATAACAAACAGTTTAATGCCGCTTTCCCCTCTTGGGTTTTGCATTTGTTCTGCTC
This sequence comes from Yasuhikotakia modesta, assembly GCA_036877545.1. Lineage (NCBI taxonomy): Eukaryota > Metazoa > Chordata > Actinopteri > Cypriniformes > Botiidae > Yasuhikotakia > Yasuhikotakia modesta. Next base: position 3,429 of record JBAJNP010007742.1, on the reverse strand, counting down.
ACATTACACCAGAACACATGTAAAATAAGTTCAGTAGGACCACATACTTACAATGCAAGTTTTCCATCTGTGTTTCTGTAGTTGTATGAGTATGTTAATGGCCTCAAGAGTTTGGACTGTGTTCTGTTGCACTGCCATTGTCACGGTATGTGTTTGTATGCCTTTAAAAGAATGTTATCATGAAAAAATACAGTGCATAGAAATACAATTTATAACAAGCCATTCATACCAGAAATGTTGGTACTCTTACTTTGCAGATGTGTTTTTGTGACTGATGTTTGGACTGAACAATCGATTAATGTTTTCAACCTGCCTATAGAAAGCTTAAATATTTGTCTCTCAAAAACATTTAGTTTTGTATCACTCTGGTGCATAAAGACTGTGAGAAATTGTTTTTTCCTGTCACATTGATGTTTTCTCTTACACAACAATTTGGATTTTGTTACTTCAATTCAAGTTGCCTAAAATGTGGAGGTGTTGCGTTTGTTGTGTTATGGCACTGTTGTGTTTGTGGGCTGTTTCATACATATTTAAGTGTTCAATTTTCATTCAGGTTCTGTTCAAATGACTTGTGTAAGCCATGTCTCTGACCCTGTACACATGGACTTGGATTCGTGTTGGTTCACATATGTCCAAAAAACACAACTGGGAAGCTGCGGACATCATTCATTGACAGAGCGAAGTGAAGTGTTTGCAGGTGCTGTTGTGATTGGACGAAACAGCTACACACTCTCTGCCCACCACCGACTCTTTTTTAGCTCCTGCGTATCGAACCTCTGGCCTCAAAACGCTTCATCTTCTGTCATTTACATTGAACAGTCTTTTGTGCACTTGCTTTCGCCACGAACGCTGGGCCCAGTAATCTGTACGCAGACAAAAGCGGGGACGAACCACAAAGTGTGTATTTTTGTAGAGAACGCTTCAGTGTGTGTACGTGTTTCTCTGTGCCAATAGCCAGCGGGTGGCGGCCATTTTAAAGACCTCCGTTGCTCTCCAGTGATGTGTTCAGACGTTTGTAAAACACCATGTTTGTTTGTGATGTTTTCTTTTGTGTCCATCCCTCCACCTCTCACGATCCCTATCTTGATTTCCCTCCTGCATACATGCCTTTAAAAGGGTTAAACAACTAATACATTCCTTTGAAGAAATGTTGATTAAAAAACACACAAAAAATGTTTAAGCTGCGTTCTTTGAAATGCCCACTTCACTGTTTGTTTGTTTCTGTCTGTTTGTGCTGCTAGAATAATGTGGTCCATAGAAAATGCAACAAAATGAGACAGATAATTTTTTTATTGTTCTTTATATTTCTTTTCACCCTCCTGACACTCTCTTCTTTCACATTTTTCATCATATCTTAATGAAACGCTGACGTTTCTTTTTGCCAATACAGCAATGAATGTGTTCTTTAAACACAAAATATTTCCAAGTTTTCCTGTTATTTATTCCATTCTGCACGTCTCTCTTTTATTGCTTTTCTTTATATCATTCTATACGTTTCTGAAGTATCATTCTGTTGCCAGAGGAACCATTTTCTTCTGGCAAAAGTTCCAAACCCGGTTCTGGTTCTCGCTGTGAGGTTGCCACACATGTGGAGGTAAAGAGCTTAATATTGCCCAGGGACTTACGAAGGCCACTATCTTCTCATTGGTGGAACATGATTTAGACAAACAGGAGAAGGTAGGAGCACCAGGGAGATAAAAACAAGATTTTAAAATATCCTCATAAGCGTCTGTGGTCACCTTTATTGTGTCATAATTTTTCTAAAATGTGCTTGTACTCCAATAACTACCCAAAGAAAAACTGTAGTGCTCAAAGGTTTTTCTTTTATAGCTTTGGGAGTTTAATGGAATTATTAACTGTCTTATTTGTCTTTTTCTTAGGAGAAATAAAATTGAAACAAATGACTTGAATGAAAATGGTTGAAACTCAGCAGGAGTGAGTGTGTATGTCTGATGTTTAATGTAAATGGTATATGTTAGTAAAGGGATCTCTGGAGGAGACTTATGTGGTCTCAGCAGAACAAGCTAAGAAACTAAACACACAATCAATAATATCTTTTAATGTAGACTTTGTTATTTTTTGTCAGCCCATGACGCTTAACCCAGATATTTATAAGTGTAATGAAATATAAACTATTATATATTTGTATAAACGCATTAAACTTAATTACAGATCCATCCGTTTGCGTGAGGACCGCAGGGCGCCATGAGGGATTGCTGGTGTCCGTCCGCGGCGCGCTTGATGCCGGGCGTGGCCGCAGCGGATATCCGTCCGCCGACAGGTGCGACGCGTGAGGCGCGACGCGCTCGTGTCTCTGTCACCGAACAAACCGATCCAGCGGGCAGGTGACAGATGACCGGTTAGTCTGTCACGGTTATGTGTTTATATATGTTCATATAAAGCGAGGTGCACGTGTAACGCGATGGGACGCTGTGTAACCGCGAGGATGAAGAGACGCAGGTGAGTTACGCTGACAGGCAGTTAAGGGCAGTTAAGGGTTTGTGTGGTGCAGTTGTTTGTTTCATTATGCCCTCATATTCCCCACTAAACTGTGATGGTCGTGATGTAGGACTGATACACGTCACAGAGCTCAGCGCGTCATTTTAATGTGCGTGACGTCATCACGTACACTCGTTTTGTTTTTGTCCAAATGTCACGTCATTAAAATAATGCTAAAAGAAACTTTTCTTGTAGGAGAAAATGTCATATAAAGTGATGAACTGAGACACGCGGTATGTTGAATGCTGTAAAACAGGCCTAATAAATCCGTCTCATCTGTTTTTATGTATATGATGTCTGAAATATTAATATTAGACGTTTTATACAAACCCAACATCTGCAAACATGTAAAAACACACAGGCTCAGGTGTTCAGTAACAATGGTGCAGCGTCCTGCGTTATTAACACAGGAAAACCTCAAACTTGGCCTGCAGTGAAATCAATTAGGAGATAATCCCCGTAATCAGATTTGAACAGGTTTTGGCATCGAGTCCGAAAATCCAGAAGACCGGCTCACTTGACTTGAATGTCGCCACGGGAACCTTAAGACTGCGTTGCTATGGGGACCCTCCTGAAGGTCAGAGAGAGCGAGATATCTCTTCTGGTCGTCTGCAATTTAGCCGCTTGAAAAGCTGGTCAGTCATCTGCATATCAAACACGCAGAATGAAGGAGGGCGAGATGGAGAGAAGAACGGAGAGAAGGCCACCTCCTCTGTGCTCCTCTCTAAAGGCTGAGGTGAGGAGAGGTGAGGGCTGAAAGTCAAGTGTCTCTCTCTCTCTCTCTCTCTCTGATTGCACCTGTAGGCAGCAGCGGCTGATGAAAAGAAGGATCTGAAAGTCGTCACCAGGAACCCCCTCCGCCTTAATCTCTCCTGCAGCCTCAGACACAGCGCTTACATCTCTCTCCCTCTCTCTCTCTCCCTCTCTCTC
>JBAJNP010007740.1:0-21840 GCA_036877545.1 Yasuhikotakia modesta | reverse complement strand
TATGTGATGTATGATATGATATGGAGCGTCTGGTTGAGGCTTCAGGTGTGTCATTATCTCAAAAGTGCCTCGACTTCATTAGTAAATTAAAAAATCCAGAACTTCGTTTTGATCATTTCTGACAGGGTGGTTAACGCTGTAATTATTGCATGACGGCCCCTTGACTTGTCAAGTGATGTCACTTCACGGGCGCTGCTTGGAAATAAACACCCTCAAGGTTACTCATTTGAAGTCCAAATTAAACTTCACGCACACTTTTTAGAAGACGCCAGCCCACCTCCAGACCTGTAATTGGTCTGTTACACCTCGAAAAGCACCTTCATTACTGCCACGGAGAGAGAAAGAAAGTTTGAGACAGAATCTGAGGAAAAAGTGAGTTGGCCGCAATGCTGTCAAAGCTTTGAAGGAGTTCAGGAGATGTTGTGAGGTATAGCGTGATGAGACGTATCAAAGCTCTTCCATGCTTTTTATAGTCATGCTAATGTTCAGTGTTTCGCAACAAGGAGAGAAGATAAAAACAAGGTTTGCTTCTAAGATGAAATGCATCGACATCGGTTTCTGTTCACAGAAACATACGTTTTGTTTTAATCACTGAAGAACGGTGGAGCGGTTGCTGTTGTTCTGTGGCTGCTGGTTTTTGTGAGTGTTTTGTAAAGAACAACACTTCTTCTGGTGGTGTAATGAGATTGTGAATATCTAATTACCACCAATAAGCTCTAAATATATTTGATGCAATCTGTAATCTACAGTAAAAAAACTCTGTGATGTGTTTCTATTAAGAGGAACCTTAAGTGCAATGGAACGGACTTGACAATGGACTGGCATTAGAAGAGAGGACAGTTCTGATTGGAGGGAGGGACGTTTGCTGTCTCACTTGTTATTAGTTAATGTCATTGGCTCATTTGCACAGATTGTTCAAGGCGTGGCTTATGTTATGAATATTAATTATGTTGTTTGACATTCATTGACTCTGATTGGCTGCATTTAGTGGGCGTGTCCTAGATAGTGTATCATTGGCACATCTGTCCAGACCACGGCACAAAACAAACTTTCTAGTGTGGATGAACACAAATGTGTTTCCTTTAACTTTAATAAACCGGACATCAGTATTGAAATGGCCATTACTACAATTATTTATTTGTGTGCTGAAATGATACTGGAAAACCACAGCAAGTCTTACTTTAATGAGAGACCTGAGGAAGATTTGACAGTTTGGTGACCAAATAATGAAGAAAGTGTAATAGTTATGTTGAGGTTTTTTAAATGGATTATGAAATATCAGCTATAGTATGAAGACACCAGACTCAACATTTAGACATTTGCTTTCACTTCAAAAGGAAATAAACGTGTTGAGGCATTAACTTCATTTTAATAAGCAGATTATAAAGTTAAATGGAATTTAAATCGCTTGAATCTCTTGATGTCCTGTTGTAATAATAAAGTCGCGCACCTTATGTGCCAAGCCTCCATACTGCACTTTATCTGTAATTTGATTTATATATGAAGCGGCTACTAATACATTCAGCTCTGATTAATGAGAGATTACCTCAGATTTCAGGGGTTTATTTCCTGGAAAGCAGAACGAAAGTTTTAAACGATAATGGTCTGATATCCATTGAAACCATCTGCCATGTTCCTGATTTTTGCTGATTTCATTCAAATGAATTTATATTCTTCAGAGCCGATCAATTAAATATAGTTTAATTTTCCGACCACAGAAATGAGAGTAAGTCAGATAAAATAGATTGAGGTCGTATCTTGATGGGCTGGGCGGAAAGTAACTCTGTCCAAAAAGACAAATAGAAAAATGATTTCCAAGAACAAATTATGAGTTCAGCTTATGAGCTTATGCTGTTTAAATGTTAGGATATATGTCAATAATGTCATTCTTGCTCTGACGTTTAGTCAAAGCCTGATTCTCAGGGCGGCACTCAGCCTGAATATAAAAGCCGTCGGGTGTTCGTTGGAGAGCCCGTAAGCTTGTGGGCACGAGACTGTTGAACATTCTGTCATTTTGATATATGTGTGGCTTGTGGCATATGAATTTAATTAACATATAGTTTTGTGTACAGCTGCCATTTCTCTGTAAACAATAAATCAACATGACATCTCTATAACGTCCACAGAATCGATACATCCATCCCAAACGCGCATTATCTTACAAGTCTACAGTCATTTATAGTGTTTGCTTAGGTAAGTGTTTATGTCGTCATGCTTAAGGTTAAACGTATGCAGGTCATTTTCCATATAAGAATGATACCTCAGACATTAAAGGACGGATTATATGGGGTTAGCTTTTGTGGCAGTAGGCAATAATCCTGCGTAGCAACACCCTGGCAACCATACAAAACACCAGCAACACACTGGCAATGTGCTTGTGAGTTTTGCACAGGCTGAAAGTACTTAAACGAAAGCTTGTGCTTGTCTAGATAGGGTTAGGTTTAAACTGTTTTTTCTTCACAATGCCAGCGGTATACGCATACACGTCATGCTAGGTCAGCTGACAGTGTAATTACATACTGTGTTCATGTTGAATTTAATGTCAAAGCCTTTTAATATAATAATAGAGCAGTTACATTCCATGTGTGTTAACGCATTTTAAATATCAGCAGCCATTTTACACAGACATTGTAGCTCATTTAACTGCTATGATGTGACATTATTTAACAGATAGAGTTTTAAATGAAGGAAATATAGGACAGGGTTTGATATGAGATGTGGTTTTGTTAATTGGACATTGAGGACAAAAGTCAAGTTTATGTTTCTTTACATATTCCAACAGTGAGATCCCAGCTAACCATTTTATTTGAAGTTTTAAGAATGTTTCAGTAACATTTAAAGTAACAGAAATAATAAAAATATTATTTTGAAAGGTTTAGGAGTGTTCAAAACATTTGATAAACGTTAGTCAACATTTTGTTTGGGTCTCTGTTACATGAGGCTTAGATTGTTTAGCATTACATAACTGTGTTAGCAAACTGTTAACAAGGTTTTTGCAAGGTTTCATCATTCACAGCATCAGTGGTTGATATTAGTCCTTTAAACTCAATTGCCGGTTATATTGTTCTGTTTTCAAGCACAAAATCCATACAGTTCTCTAATCTACGATAAATATTTTATAAGGTTTTTATTTTTATCATTTAGACAATGTCTCCGGCAGTGTAATACGCTAGGTGATGTTTTACTTTATGTTGGTTTAAGCAAATTTTACCCACACATAAAGCGAATGTTTTTTTTTTCTGTACCCAAGTGGCCTTTTCTTAATATCAAAGCATTTTCTCCCCAGGCTTTTCTGAAATAACTAGCAGATGAACAAAATGACTACAGCTACCGCATGGCACAGATTAGCTGAGCTCAGCAGAGTCACTGAGTCTCTGGTTGTGATATGGGATAAAGAGGGGGTGCATTCACAGCTTATTCATGCCAGGCGATTCGGATTCTGCGAGTATTACTTTAAAGGTCACTAGAGCATCAGGGTCACACAGTTATTTCATGCTAAGTGACCCCAGAGGTCTGGAAGTTACCATTTGCTAATCCCAGCTGCTCTTTTGCACAAGAGGGTGAAACCCCAGCTAACAATATTAGGGTGTAAGAACATTTCTGTAATGCTTCCTATATGTTACAAAAACATGAAAGTTCCAGGTTTGTTAGACATTGTATTAACGTTATTGCTTGGTCTTGAGAAACAATTTAAAACATTTAAATGCTCCACTAATAATTTTATGTGATGTTTATCATTAATACTGTTCTAGTAACACTACTGCAAGAATGTTTTTGATAACGTTAAGATACCTTCTGGAGAACGTTAGCTAACACTTAGAGAACGTTTAGTGTTAGCTGGCATTAGAGGTACACTTAAATGTCTGATAAACGGCACAAGCTCTGGTGTTTAAAGTGTTCGCTGTTAGCATAGCAGTGAGAAACACTCTCTTCTTCCAAACCCCTCGGCTGGATTGTGTGACTTCTAAGCTGCTTAGTTTTTTTTTCTCATTTCTTCACATTGAGGCTGACAGAGGTGGAAATATCCACATCTAGAGCAGAAAACCTTAACTTCCCTAAAACTCATTGCATCTCAAAACTCAAAATCATTGAAATTCTGTGATCAATCTTATTTTCTTTTGCTCAATACAAACACAAAAGGTTTCTGGAATTAATATTTATCTCCACAGGAAACTCTAGAATTGGCCGCTAAAGAGATAATGACAAAAATGCTGAGTGTATATGTTTGATGCCAACTGCATAATATTATCTTATAATGATTCAGGATGTATAAAAGTGACTGGGATATTGTTCAGTAAATGATCTATGAGGATGTTTTAGCTTAACTAACGTTTGAACACATGAAGTGATTGTAGTTTTTTGAGCACAGTTCATTCAAAGAAAGTAAACAAATCTTGTCTTCTTTATTATTGTCTATTTTCAACTCCTTCCCTCCGTTCATCTGACTCCACTTTGTTACGTAACGCCAACGTTTTTATAATCCAATCAAATTCAAGAAAAACTCTAGATCAATCGTGTATTTATTCATGTCAGATAAACTGCTTAAATCCTTTACGAGCGCATTACATGTTGTCATGACACACTTCTCACGTCCAGCGATCAGTTAATCATCATCATGAATAAGAATATCCCACTTTTCCTGGGAGAAGATCTCTTTGGCATCCGGAAAGTAATTACCAGAAAACACAGCCATCATTTCCACTGTAGTTTCTGACGACCACATAGAGTGCTGCTTAAAATGCATGGTCGACTTCAAAAGTAATGAGTGGAGAAGCTCTCTGTGTTTTAATGCAGATGTTCACAGCCTGAACCGACACGGCGATCTCCACAGGGGCTCTTCAGATAGATGTTTAATCTAGTTGGTACTAGATTAGGTGGGTGTCATTTCTGGTCAGCATGGGTTGTGAACTTAAGCACGAGATTGATGGAGTCATTACCTGCTACACGACATATTCAAACACCGCCGGTGATGTCTTCAGCTGAGAGAACGGCAATCTGAGACCATATCAGAGCGGAAGGGCTTGTCATGCTGGCTGTGCGGCGCTGAGATGGTTTGGCTGCGTTGTTGTTTAGCTGGATGGAAAGATTTTAGGCCTATTTATGGTTAAGGGAAATAATAAGAAGGTCTTTTACATATTAGTAATTTAGTTCAAAGTACCTCGGAAATAGAAAAGCTACTTTCACCTACTTCCGCATGTAGGTCTTTGAAACCAATTATTTTTGAAAAAACAATATCCTGTCTGAATCTGTGAGGAAGCTGAAAACAGAGGGAGCTGACGTGGTAAAAACAGGGTGAAGAGAAACAGGGACTGTAATGCTAATAGTGAGAGATCATCTCTTTTGTGCCTAATTTATAACATTTACATTGAATTTCCTGGAGCCAGTTTCAGTCTCTAATACGCTTTTGTGATGATTTGTGGTCATCAGTGATGGTTAGAAAACCAGTAGAGGGAAAATGTGTGTTTAAAAACCTAAAATCTCAGCTGTGAAATCTTATTGGATGAGCTTTTTCTTACAATAATGTATCTGGGTATTAATAGTGTTTATTAATTTGTTTCCATAAGGTAATAGTACCTTAAATTTTGTGTTTACTGTACTAGTAATTTAGTGTATTCAGGTAAAAAGTACAGTTAACTATAAAACGTCCATGTTTTTATATCATATAAGAAAAAAGAAACGCCAAAATAAATGACATTTTCTGAGCTTAAAACTTTGTATGACAGAATGTTGTCGCATGTATTTCACCGAACTGAGGGTTTAAGTTCATTTCCTTAAACCCTTTCTATATTCTTCATGTATTGAAGTGTCTCTGCTGTTGTGGCCGATGTTGTTCTTATTGTAAGATTATTAAAGAGAGGGACGTTACAAGCTCTGCCTTTAATCTGTTGTGTTTCCACACGTACACACAGACTCCGAGGGGACGTTTTAATTGGGTTACCACAGAAGGTGCTGTCAGATTAACCACACGGAGAGAAAAAAAGCAGGATTTCAACTGGCCAAATGGCTGGCAGGGAATTTGATTGCTTCTGACAGAATGTATTAAATAATTCTATTAAGAGATGATAAGAAGAAAGCAATATATGGATCAAAGCATGTCCGAGGAGCAGAAATCTCATTGAAAAGAACAAGGTAACGAGAGCTTTTTTTTAAAACAAGGATGTACTTTAATGAGACGTTACAGGCATGTGACAAAAATGTTTACGTTCAACACAGCTACGATTTACTCCTCCCTCACGAACACGTTTCCTGTGCTGCTGTTGGTATACTGAGATTTTAATGACCTTAAATTGGAGCTTCTTAAACTGTTCTGTCCACAAAGCTCAGATTATATATAGAGCCTCTATAAATGTGAAAACCGGCACTTTTGTGGGACTATTTTAACAGTTCTCTCAGGTGGAAAGGGTGGTATTAAGAACTTTCTCCTGTAAACGTTTTGTGGAAATAAGGTTTTATGGAGGTTACACAGTATTGAGGTGTCAGAGGAGGCTAAACTGCATTAGTAATGTGTGCAGGTTTGTTACTCATGGAAGTTATTTAAGCGTTTCTTCACTGCTGAAGTTAAAGTTTCCGTAAAACACTCCTCCTCGTTCTAAAGAAACGTCACTGCTTGTGTTTTTATTAATTTTTCAGAAAGATGCTATTTGTTTGTGTATTTATTTGTGCATATAAAGATCATGTAACCACGCAAGCGTATACATGCCTTCATGCTAACAGAACAAAAAGCTACAAAACTCTTTTTCTGTTAACAATAAGAGTTACAGAACGCATGAAGAGAGGCTGTCAGTCATACGGAAAATGTTAAAATATTCACCCAACGCGTCTGTCAGCTGCCCAGCGGGGTGTTTTTTCTGGGCAGCTTTCATTAACATAATTGCAAAAACAAGTGCTCTCCACAACTTGCATTTAGCTGCGAAAAATCCTCACATTCGTTTTAAACACAGTTCTATCAAATAGTTTAACATTTCAGAGCCCCTCTTAAAATGTCGGGTCACCGCAGCGGCTCCACAAAGCGCTCTATGTGGAAACGTTCCTTCAGGGGCTGAACATTTTCTAACCTTGTTGTTGTGTTTCAGTCTATTTGTGTGTCTACAGTTGTCATGCCAATGGAGACAGCCAGCCTGCACTTCCTGTGACAGGTGGAATGGACTCACTGACTCTACTGTCCCGTTCTGGACGGATCTTCAGAAGCAACGAGAGGCGATCCGGGAAACAGAGAGAGATTATTGCTGTACGCTCTGGCAAACAGGCCCGGTTTGTGGGCTGGTGGGTTCAATAGACCTTTTCTGCTACATCTGCTGCGGATGAGGGGTGCATGTACGCTTGTTGCCATGGGGACAGTTCATGAGGTAACCCACTTAGGTTGTGATTTCCTGCTTTAAGTTGGCGCCTACGTAACGCCTCAGAGTGACGACTTAGCTGGCGGTAAATGTGGGCCTCTTAACGTGCTTGTTGTCCTTCAGAATAATAACTGTTAGGCGACACGCATTTACTTTATGAATAATGTCACTGTTACTGACGTCAAAGACTCGGTGGATCGTGTCAAAATATAGGAAATCTTTAAAATGCCACGACTGTGTGAGGTGACTGTACAGTTTCTGCCATACTGTTAATAAAGCAATACATGCACCATAACTGCTTTATGTTGTTAGACTAAGAAACTTAACAAAATGCCTTTCAAACTATTATGGACAAAAACTGCAAGTGCTGATAAAAAGATATACCTTGAGTTCACTGTAAATCTGCCAAATGAACAAATGTAAATATAATGTCTGGCTTTGGTATGGTATATACGATATTTGCTTTTCTGGATACGCTATATATTTGCTTTTCTTGTGTAGGTGTCTTCAGCTATTTTCTACAAATAAATGAGCTTTCAATCATATAAATTTAGTTTAAAGGTCAGTGTGGCTTTGTGGAATAATAATAATATTTAGAGATCTGGTCTAAAAACTTCGTTAGACTTGGACCTAAACTCAGAACAGCATTTAGTCAGTTTGAAAGTTGTATGTGTCTGTTGCTACAATGAAATAAAAATCACTGCACCTGCATAAGCATCTCCATACATATCTCCTATATATCTCCATACACATCTCCAACACATCTCCATACATATCTCCAACTTATCTCCATACATCTCCATACACATCTCCAACACATCTCCATACATATCTCCAACTTATCTCCATACATCTCCATACACATCTCCAACACATCTCCAATTTATCTCCATACATATCTCCATACACATCTCCAACATATCTCGATATATATCTCCAACATATCTCCATACACATCTCTAACTTATCTCTATACATATCTCCATACACATCTCCAACATATCTCCACACACATCTACATACATATCTCCATACACATCTACATACATATTTCCATACACATCTCCAACATATCTCCACACATCTACATACATATTTCCATACACATCTCCAACATATCTCCATACACATCTACATACATATTTCCATACACATCTCCAACATATCTCCATACACATCTACATACATATTTCCATACACATCTCCAACATATCTCCACACATCTACATACATATCTCCACAGACATCTCCAGCAGAGAAGTCCAGGAGCCACAGATGTGTCCGTGATGAGGTCACAGTGAGTGGGATGACTGACGCACCTGCAGTGGATTACAGACAGTCTCAGGTCAGTCCTAAATAAGCACAGACACATTTCTCATTAGACAACTGCTTGCCATGCATTTGATCTCATTTGAAAGACCTGCAGTAACTCACACCTGCACGCTAATGCTGGCTTTTCATATAAGACCTTCCAAATGAAACGCGGTGTTTTATGTAATGAAATCAGTGCGAGGCTGTGAGGTGTAGATGCCTTATGAATCTATGGCCAAACTAGCAGACCGTGCTTTTTAAATATATAGTTATATCTTAAAAGATAGTAAAGTTATTTATCTGAGCAATATCTAGTCAACAGAATATGCGAGTGTGAGTCTTGACTTGCCCTGTTAACAATGGGCAGGTTTTAGTTGGCTAGTTTAGCATGCGTCGTACGTTTCTAGCACCTGCTGGTGGTAATTGCCTGTAACCCTGTGTGTGCACTGTGTTTGTGAGCAAAGCGTCTTCTGAGAACATTAATGTAAATGTTCAACAATTTGTTGAGAATAAGAGGCCAGTGTGCGTTTCCCGAACTGCGGGCCCTTCCTTCACTGGTGTTTATTGGAATAGCATGTGATTTTTATTAAAAGCTTAAGGGTGCTACATCAATGAATAAAACATAATAATGAGTCTGCCTGGAGAGATTATGGAAATGAAAATGTAATAAGTATGGAGTGTAGGGATGAAATATTTCACGTCTATCATGAATGAAGTTCACGTTTAGGTTGTTGTTCACAAAGACTCAATGTGGCCGGATGACAAACGGTGGCGTGAATCGCTGTCTTGCTCGGTTTGATGATTAAATGCGTCCCTGCTGGCAGAAATTACAAACAACCCCTGAATTTCTAACACGTTTGTAATAATCAGACATTGCTCCTGTGTCATTGTAGCTGAAAGAAAAATGCTTAGTCAAGTCAATAGATTTCTTGCTTTAGAGTGATGGACTGCGCTAATAGTTTGTATTTTCCTTGACTAAGTATATCACAGCTTTCTGTCGAATTGGAATAATTTGTCCTAGTTTTGTGACTGCAGAATATACATTAACATTTAATGAAACTCCTTCTTAAAGTACTGATTTGTTACTGCCACAGCAAGGCAACAATGCGTTCTAACTGTATGCAATAGATTCTGCGTTTGTGTACATGCACAGAACGCATCGGGCGGGCACTCAGATTTACTGATACATCACCACAAGTGTGTTTGCATGCAATATTTAACGCAGAAAGGTTCAAATTAACCTTCCCCAAAGCATTAAAGCTCATACAATAGACCTTGTTGTCTTGGTATTAAAAAGAAGTGCTCTTTCTTACACTACAAAGGAGGCAAAGAAATGAAAACAAGTCAGACCTCATAATGAGGCTCCTATCGAGGTAGTTTTTAATTAATTTCATTCTTGCTGGGCGTAATCACAATTATCAAAGGCTTGCCGTTCTCCAGCCCAGAGTACAATTACAGAGTTGTGGTCCAGTTTAATAGAACGGCTGGATAAGTCACAATGGGTGCTGGTATTAGATGGGCCAGGTTCTGTTCTGTTCACAGGCTCTTATTATGTCTGTCAGAAATTATTTTAAGGGCCAAAGGGGTAAAGACTGCATTCATATTAAATGTGCTTATTTCGATTATCACCGATTGTCATGCAAAGTACAATACGCCCTTATTTCCCTATACAACCGTATGGTAAATTTACAATAATCTGTTAAGTCTTCATGCTTCAGTCTTTAAATTATAACCAGCTAAACCGTCATGGCGTTTTTAATTGATCCCTGTGGCCCATAATGTCATTTTAATTAACCTCTCCTGCTGTTCTGATGCACAGCCTATTAATCACCTTTATGACCAGGTTTAGTCTGTCATGTGAGGCACGTGTCACATGATCTGTCACATGATCAATAGGACTCTCGGTTACATTAGTTACATGCATGTATTTGGCAGATGCTTTTATCCAAAGCAACTTGCAGTGCATTCAAACTGTGCATTTCATTAGCATGGGTGTTATCTGGGATTTGAACTGAGCTACAGACTCTCACCCTCATGTCCTTCCAAACCAGTCTGCCTTTATTCAGCGATTAAGCACAACAGAAGATATTTTGAGAAATTTTTCAGTGGTTTTATGGTTATACAATGGAAACCAACGGGTGCCACTGTTGTTTGGTTACTAAAGTACTTTAAAATATCTTCTTTGACTGAAAATATCAGTCATACAGGTTTGGACTGACATGAGGGTAAGTAAATGATGTAAGAAAGATGTAGATATTACAGATGTTTTTCATGATTTAATAGAGGTCATTATTGAATGGAATAAAAGAAGAGAGACATACATCACACACCCTCAAAGTAAAGTCTGTTTAATGTATGTAACTCCTGCAGGACTGTGATGAAATTAATCAGATGACGGTCACATGGTTAAACACTAGCTGGACGTCTCAGAGTTTTTATTTGCCAGGGCTGCAGCGTCGCTTAAACGCTTCCAGGTGAAGATCCATCTGTAATGAGATACATGTGAGCTTTCTGTGACCAGAGAGCAGTTACACTCGGCTTCATTTTGATTTACACATTAAACTCAACCGTGTTTATATCTCTAGTTCAGCTGTCCTTTTAATAAGTTACACAATCAGTCTTACAGCAGCACTTGTTCTTCTAGTCATTTTGTACAGTATTTGTGAAGGTTGTTTGGTTATAAGAATGCTAAATAACGTTTTTAAAGTCCTGGAATTTAAGGATAACATTTTTGATATAAGATACCATGAGATGCAATGTTCAGAGAACGTTCCCTGTAAACTGGGAAAGGTTACCTCAGCATCTACACAGAATTATTGTTGTTCTTCAGAGTCTCATATGTACTGACTCTGTTGTTTATCTCGCGTCCGCATCTGCCGTTCCATCATTTCAATATCCTGTAATATGATTGGTCGTCGCCTTTCGTCCAGCGTTGTCAGGGCGTGTTGAACACTAAGTACACTCTCCCTGCAGAATATGGATCGTTTTCATTTAGGTTTCAGTCCTGAAGTGAATGCCAGAGCCGTTCATTTATCAGGGCAAACAGCAGGCGCTTGTCTGAACTTTCTCTACCTCAGTCATGATGAAGAGCCTATTTGTGTTGAAGTGCTTTAAATATTGAAACCTGGGCAGTTCTGTGAGAGGCAGAAACATTCATAACGTTCTGAATTGGGCAAAGGTGCAAAGAGGCCTTTCTGATTTAAATTACAGTCATTCATGGCCGTTATATGTCCCAAAGACATGATTAAATTAGCGGTTGCTTCCAAACTTATAAGGTTTCAATATAATGGATTTGCATGTTTGCTTATTCATTTTGAGTTTTGTATGAATATGTAAAATGTATAAAAAATCTGAAGTTCCTTTTGCCATAATAGAAGAAATAATTTCCTCAAAAATGACATTATGTACTTACTGGACCTCAGGGGAGTCTGACAGAATATTTGTTTGTTCCTGTGACAAGTAACAAACTTTTGGGTTTTGATTAGAAAAGTAAAAAATGAAGTGTTATTTATTTAAAACAGAAACTTTTATCTGCTTTAATGGTTCTGCAAGATTTTGAAGAACTGTATGTCCAACGCCACTGTAAACTATATTTCTGCAGGACATCTGATCTGTGTTCAGTCAAACTGCTTTCCTAAAGCTTTTCCAACATATGTGATAAGATTGAATTCAAGGAATTATAGCTGCCATATGTGCTAATAATTTCTCCTATTCGAATGTATTTTAATCTTTGTTTTCTCAGTGTCTGTTCGGTTAATACTGTTTGGATTTGTGGTTCATTGTTTCAGTAAAGCACTTTAAAATTAATTAAAACTCAATCAACTTACATGGCAAGATAAGTTACGGTTCTTATTAACGGTTATTATTTGGTCGATTTGGTTGCTGTGTTGTTTAAGACTGGCTTTTGGGTTTTACATTGCCTCAGTGCAGATTTTGTTTGTCTCTAACTTTGGGAAAAAAAGTATTTTGCAACTTATTTGAAAATGTCCTTTGATGGCAGTCTGACAGTAGTAAACAAATCAGAAAGCGTCTGGCCGCGCGCTCCGGCAAAAGTCATTATCTGTCAATTATCTGTGGTAAACTGTGGAAAGGCGTCAGAATCCGGTCCGGATATCAAAGGTGAGCGGCCAGACCTCACAACACGGCTGGCTTTCATCAAAACAGTCACGGCGCTTCTGAATGTGTCCTCGTTTTCAAACGTGGCCTTGATCTTCATTTCATGTCTTGTGTTTTTCTTTAGAAGAGTGTTACTGAGGTTCAGCTAGTCTTTGGCTCCAGTCATTAGCCGCCGTCTTATCTAACCAGAGAGCAGAGAATCCCTTAGCCCCACACATGCTCATTAAACACTTATATTTACCATATCAGCAGATTACGCCACCAAGTGTTTTTTATCGTTAATCTTTATGATGCATAATAATCATAATCTTATTATGTTGAACACAGTTGCCAGATGTTATTGCAATAAACTTTGACAACTTTTAAAACTTTGGTATGTTGCATGAAGGAAATGGACCCCATTTTTATGATTATTTTTGGTCATAAAGGTTTTTTGGCATTAAAGGTATAATCTGTAATTTTTTGGGTCGAACCTGAAGTCAGTTACTGAGCAGTACATGACAGATCAGTGATTTACAGCGGTGAGTTTATGATAATGATTTATCATTTGAAATGTTGAGTCTAATGTCCCAGGAAACCAAAGAGAGATGTTGAGGTGAAAGTTGTGGATTGAATCTTGAAGGAGCTGCCTCAACCCAATTTATCCTGTCTTCTGCTCTCAATTTGAATTGAGAAATATGTTTTATTGTCATACAAAACTAAACTTTCTTATAAACCTTTTTTAAATGATTTGTATTAGTTGTGAGATATGATTGGATATTTTCTTGAGACGTGAGATAAGCTGCATCCTTGTCTGACAAAACATCAAACACATGTTCTGCTATCCATCGTATGTCTGTAAATCTGATAGAGGGTTTGAACGAGTATTATAGCATCAGGTGATGCTCTATTCCTCAGACGACCGAAGGTTCTTCTGCAAAACCAGTCCTGCGTCTTAGTTGCCGTGTTATTTTTGAGTTGTCCTCTTATTAAAGATATCTGATGGACCTGACAGTAGATTCTCCACTAATGCACACTGCTTTATTCTCTCCAGACCTTCAGTTCGTCAGGCAGGATGAATTGCGTCTGGATAAGTTAGATGGATCATCGCGTCCCTCCTCCACAGAGATGGTGAGGTCATGTTGACCTTCTCAGCTTTCTGTTTCTTCTCTCCTTTATCGCTTCTCGCTCTGTTATTATTTACATTATTGCTTTAGACATCAGAGGCCCAAACCTGGTGTCAGACAGGAAGAGTTAATCTCCTGCGTTCCCATGGGAACACAAGAAAGAACATATTGTTGATGCATCTGTCTGCAGCTTTTCATAGTTAGTCCTCAGAATAAGCGATGAATTGCTACAGTTCACTGTGTCCTCGCTTCTGAAAATCTGACATTACTTCATAAATTATCTTTAATAATTCTGTTTGTTTTCTTCAGGGTTGGGGAGTAATTAGTGTCGTTGAAGTTTGATGCAGTTGTGAGTTTGTGTTGTTGTTGGCTGAAGTTTGATTCATCGTTGAAACACTTCAGAAGCTTCAAAGTCATCATTTGATTGGTTGGAAGTCCGGGAGCGCATATGATGCTAAACAAAATAAATTCTAATTGGTTTGCTGGTCAGTCAGACAGCCTCAGACCTTTTGCCGTTAGTCTAATGGTATGTCCTGTGGCTAACTCTTATAACTCAGTTTTTAGTTTGCATTTGTTTTCATATATGTATTAGTATCTTAAAATATCCATTAATGTTTTGCTTACAGAAAACAAAGCCAATGTTTGGAACCGGCAGGATTGTAAAGTAGATATGCATCATCACAAATGATCACAAATCTTTATAGTACAGTATCACAGTAATGAGATTCTAATGAGAATTAGCACTGAGAATAACAAGAAAGGCAAAAAATGATAATGATAATTTGGTGAGTAAATGTGCTTAATTATCATTAACACAACAGCAAAATGCAAAACATCTTAATGGCCCTATAAAAGCTTTATTTTCCTATTTAGTGTTGATTTCAGAATTAATAAGTTTTACTTATTTATTTTTCTTTTTATTATTTTAATGTCTCCACAGTCTCACCTCGTCTCAGTCAAATGCTCAGTCCAGGAGACACGCATGAGCTCAGTCTATTTGCTCAGGAACAGATGAAGAAAATACACCTTACCTTTCTAAATTTACCCTGAACAGTGATGCCACGAGGGCAGCATGCATTAAATCTGTACACAAAATACACTCACAGCCTCATTACACTCCAAAATAAAGTTTATTATCCAAACATAAAAATATTTGAAATGAAGAATCCATTTTAAAGTCAAGCATTTTATTGTGTATCAGAGATTTATGTTGATGCCTCGCTACTAAAAGAAACAGCTAAAATAAACATACTGTAGTTTAGCCGTAAGTGATTTCCAAATTGAAAAAGAAACATTTAATTGAAAGCTAAAAATAATTACCGCCCAACCCATGAGAGAAGACAACTGCATTTCACACGCAAGTTTCTCCTTCACTGTAATGCTCTGATGTTCAGACATTTAAAGTTTGCTATTATTTTTTGTTTGTGGTAAGATTGTGTAATTATGTTCTTTTTCTCTGGAAACACGTTCAGCTGAGAGTTTATGTTCCAGTCTTTCGCTTCTAGATGGATCCTCCTCTGTATTATTTGATTTGGGGATTATGTATAAAAGGAAGTTTAGTCAGGCTTTGGAAAGACAGCTGGAATAGTATTTTTGTAATAGCTGTTGGAAAAACAAGTGAACGCAAATGAAACGCTCGCATATATACACACAACGGTCAGTTTTATAATGATGGCAGCTTTGTAAAGACAGGGGTTGAACCATGTTGTCTTCTGTCAGTTGTTGAATTTATAACATGTATTACAGTACTTGTTGGTCAAAATCGACCAAACTTTGGACTGTATGTTTAATTGTTTTGTAGTGAAATGAATGTTTTTGTTGTTACAGGGTCTGTGATTGGCTGTTCATTGGCGTTTTGTGACAGTTTACCCCCATATAGCACGACAGCGCTGCATTTAATGACTGTATCTGCCCACACATTTGATATCTTTATTTATAGCCACAGAAACTCATATATTTTATTGTTAACTGTAGTGAGAAAATAGCCCCAGTCTCTCCTGCATACAGTTCTTTTAAAATATAAATTTTACTTATTGAAGGAGTAGCATTATATTAAAAGACTTTTTGAAATACTTTTTGGAAAAATTTTGGGGCAAGGAAAAAGTTTTAGTTTAGTTTTTTTTCACATGCTCAGCATATTAATGGTGCTTTTATCAAAAATACATTAAAAATTAAACACCACTATAGCTTGTGTACTGAAATTCATGTGTCGCGTATCGCATTTATTTACACTAATTATGTTCATTGCCTTCAAGATGTAATTACAGCACATTTAAAAGAATAACTGGCTGTTGTTACAGTAATCAGTGTAACCTTTTCAACTTAAGAATAACGTTTTTGTTGTGTATGATATATAACATTAAAAAGTTTCATTAATGTTATTGCAAGGACATTTGTGATAAGTTCCTCTAAAAGTTCCTTTGAAGGAACTTCTGGAGAACATGAACCAATGTTCTGAGCACATTCCCTGTCATGGGCGTGTGATATTAAACAGTTTGATCTCACCGTCGGTTCTTGAACAATCTCGTATTCTAGCGTCTTCCAAAGCTTTGCTCTGAATGTACTGTAGCTTCTGCTATGAACCCGATGGAAAGTAATTAGAGCGTCGTGGCCACCAGGCAGACATGAAACGCTCCTCATAACAGCGTTTAGAGCCGCTATTGATCTGGATGGATGCTGCTGTGTGAGTGTGGAGGAGTTCAGAATGTCAAGGCTTCGTTTGGAGAGCTCACCGCTGGTAAAGTATCAACACATCTTAAGCGCTTTTGCTTTGAGATGTCAGGTGCCGGCGCTTTGACTCGCTAACACCTGCTTATCTGGTTAAAGTGGGTCAGTGAGCGTATCGAAGAACGTTTCTGTGATGCAGTAATTAAATGACATATTATTGGTAAGTTTTACCTCATATGTTCAATCATTTAATCAATTAATTATTGTTGCTGTTGTTTTTGTTTATTATAGCCAATAACCAAACGAATAGACTTGAATTTAATGCAGTCTGGGTTGGACCTGTTAGCATGTGTTGGGTGTGACGACAGATCAGAGTTTCATCAAACGTGATCTTTTACGTCAGCAACAAAAGACGGTGAGTTTATTTTACGCCGGGATCCACATATACGTGATTACATGATGTTGATATGAGGATATATCATGCGTTTCTCATCTCTCTCCTGCAGTCTGCAGCCCTTCAGAGCAGAATAGACGCTTTCAATTCCTGAATTTGTGTGAAACACACGCCAAGCACCTACTTCAGCTGTCAGAAGCATTCGCCTGAAATGGAGGTATATAATAAAACACACACCGCATGTTACACACACTCTTCTCATCAAATAAAATCTCTTTGATTGCTTACTTGTTTGTCAGCAATGAGAATACAGAACAAATTAAAACATACAGAAGCAACAATTTTAGGTTGTAAGAACATTTCTCTAATGTTTCTTTAGACCACAAATACTGATAAATAACATTTTTGATGCATAATATCAGATATTTCAAACATTACTGCTAGAACATTTTTTATGCATTAATTCTGAGAAATAAGGCCGTCTACAGCTTCAAAACATCTCAATAATATGTGCTACATTCTCCACAATATCTTCATCTTCAGCAATTAAATGATCTGAGCTGTTTTTTTTTACTTTCGCTGTCAACTGACTCTTATGTGTCTATATTTATTTTGAGGTTCTGGAGAAACATTTGAGACGCAGTTGATTTCTCACCGATCTCAGTTGAGAACTTCATTAAGTCTCCTGAGCTATGAAACAGCAACGACCTCTGTGCAAGTAATGTTCTAATAGATTATGTCATTAAACTCACACCTTTTGGCAAATGGCACTTCTGTAATTGACTTCAAATACAGGGTTTTTGCCATGTGGAAGTTGCCATAATGAAGTGACTTGTTATATGGACTGATTTCTTGAGCCGTAGGAGCCACAGCCCATATGTGCTGACGTGACCTTCATGTGACATTAGGATCCAGACTAATGATTGAACTGACGTCAAGAGGACACCGCCTGTGTCCTCCAGTCCAAGTGAAATTAAATCTCCTCAGAGGTGCTACCGTCTGTAAAGGAGGGGCTTCATAGTCCCCCAC
This sequence comes from Yasuhikotakia modesta, assembly GCA_036877545.1. Classification (NCBI taxonomy): domain Eukaryota; kingdom Metazoa; phylum Chordata; class Actinopteri; order Cypriniformes; family Botiidae; genus Yasuhikotakia; species Yasuhikotakia modesta. The sequence continues at coordinate 3,880 of JBAJNP010007740.1, read as the reverse complement.
TGCGTGTGAGCTGCTAATTTGCTAGACTTTCCAAGCTAACAGTTCTAGGTTGTGAGAATGTATCTCTAACGTTTCCGTTAGTAACAAAAACATTGTTATTGTACAAAACCTTGTTATTTTGTGGAGAGGGATGTAAATATAAAAGTTCTTCAGTAACAAAAACGTAAAAAAATTATAGGTTCCACTAACAACTTTTTCTATCAATCTTGATATATGTTATATATAATGTTTTAAAAAATGAACTACTAAGTTCCTGCAAGAGTATTTTTGATAACTTTTGTGGAACATTCTGAGGACGTTTCCTGTTGGCTGGTTTTCTTCTGGTTGTGACAAAGGCAAGTGTTGATTTTCACGTTTTCAGAGTGTTTTTGCCGCTCAGGAGACAGAAAGGCAAATTTTAGGCGACGACCCGTGTTGTCTGAGTTTTCTCATTGGACTGATCTTCAACATTGATCTTCCAGTTATTCAAAGTTCATTGAAATTTGATCAGGCTTAGAACTAAACCGGCTCTCATCGCTGCGCAGCCGTCAACACTAACACTCTGTAAAGGTGACCTTAGCTGGGCAAAATGCATTAACATCCTTTAGATAAAGGTGCGGCTGGAAACAAATACTGTATGCATAATAAAAATGTGATGGGCTGTTTTAATAATGCAACCCCCCCCACACACCTCTGATGTAACAGACAGCATAAACATGTTCCACAGTCTATAAATCAAAAATATGAGCAACTATATAAACTCTGTACAACCATAATGTCTGGTGTTATGTATATATTTAGATGCATATATTGTCGATAATTTCTGACACTGTATTTCAGAGATACAGTAGACTGATTAATAAGTCTTCATTTCAATATGAAATATTTTTCAGTACGTTTATCCAGACTGTGTATTATCTTTTGGTGTAACTGTATCTATTGTATATATTTCTCCACAGGTGTTTAACAGAGACAAAGCTGAGAATCTCATCAAGTCTCCTGAGCTATAAATAAGAATCTCTCGTGGTTGCTCTGAAATGTTACAGCTCTCTATGAGAAACAGGTGAGTCTTTCCTACAGATAGGTAGCTTGAGCACAAAACCAAGTGGTTTTAAGGAAAAAATGTTCAGCTTTTCTGCATTTTTGAAAGCACTCGAAAACAAGGTCATAAAGTTAGTCGTCAAATAATTAGCCAAAGACGCTGTCTGCCTCACTCAGTCACTCTGTCACAGTTTGGTATATTTAGCGTCATTGGCCTGTCTTTATAATCTCTCTTTGAGTTCCCTAGTCAAGTATGAAATAAGTCTGAAAACATGTCTGGTGTACATTGCCTTCATCTACATATAAATTGGAAGCATGCGTATGAGACTCATAAATGCAAAGTTCAGATGGGATCAGAACAGTTGTCACTTCATCAGGGAGCTGAAAGCGGCTGATTGGAAAGCAGGATTTTTGACGTTCTCCGAGCGGAACAGCTCGGATATATGCAGGATTTGGCTGTAAGTGCTATAAACAGTGTTGCTGGATGATTGCTAGTGGTCAGGAATGAAGGAATAAATTAGTTTTGGGCAGCCGTGCTCAAGGGCAAAGAGCAAACTTGGAGTTCAAGGAGATGTTGAGTTACACACGTTGACATGAGCTATATTTGTTTGTGTGTGTGTGTGTGTGTGTGTGTGTGTGTGTACTGTAGACTGTAGCTTGTACTTAAAGCAGATATTTAAATTTTAAATTGTCATCCATGTTAAGCATAGTTACAAGCATCTTGTAATTTCGTTTTGAACTGAGCTACGGTCTCTAAAATGTATAAATGCATTTTTCAGCTCCAGCAATTTCAGAAACCGCTGTTGCATCTCTGCATATTCTGATCTAGAAAAATTATTTTAATAGATCAATTTAATAGTCAGATTTTCTCACATGAGTGTTGTTGCTTTTTCACAAACCTACAATGATTATGTTAGACGTTTATTGTGATTGTTATCTTCAGCATGGCCTCTGCTGAACAGACGCGTGTTCTGACCTCGTAAACCCAACTTAGCCGGTAGCATAAGCGAGTGCTTCCAGCGGAAGGTCAGTAAAACAGGCACGTTTGCTCGCCTCAAACATCATAATCCTCAACCCGGTTAGCGTCGCTTTATCAGGTGTGTTTTTGTCAATCAGCACTTTGTAGAGGACAGACTCGCTTTCTGTCAGTTCTACAGCGAGCTTTTGTCAGTATCGCGGTTTCTTTAAGAGGAGCGGTGAAATGGTGTCAGGGAAGTGGAACTAATACTTTTATCTGTAGTTGTTTGTTTCTGCTACAGTGGTCCAGTCAATAGTGCTGTGAAGTACTGAGGTTTACTGGACGTTGAGTGGAAATTAGACCAGGCTTTGATGGCAACACTTCTGCGCTCGTGGGTTTGGTTTGGCACACAACTCAATCTGCAGCAGAACACGAGGGGATGGGACTTCCAGGGCTGTTTTTTATACCTCCATTTCCTTCATGGTGTGTGTTTGATGAGGAGAAGCAGCTTGTTATCGGAGAGGCCGTGCATCCAGACGTAGCGCCACATCCAATCTTTTCTTCCAGACGGGGGTTGTATGGCTCTTCAAGGGGCTCCAGTGTCCTTCTAGAAGGTCTTTCTCCCTGTTTCTGTTTCTGTGATTGTGTTTGTTTTAAAGGCAGGAAGTTTGGCACCTGCAGGATGGATGGAGTCTCCAGCAGCTTTTCTTTGACGCTGTGGTTGGAGCGTTTTTATATTCACAGCTTCACCACCTTTAGTCTTGTGGTCCTGGTCCGGACCGATGCCCTTCCAGAGTAGCAGACGCTCAATAAGTCCGCTTGGAAATGTAGTTTACTGCATATCAGACAACATAAACTCGGTCCTGCTGATGTTATGGAGAACGTTCTCAGAACGTTGACTAGTGTTCTCTAAACATTCTCTCAAAGTTGACAAATATGTTCTTGCAGTAACGCTAGCACAATGTTTTTTGATGTTGAAAAATCTTCTTACAACCAAGCAATGTTATTATCATGTTAAAAAATTGGATGTTTAAACATTCCTAGAATGTTCTAGGAGTGATATTTACTGGAAACATTAGAGAAACGTTCTTACAACCTAAAATGATTATCTGGGAATGTGTGTGTGTGGCAGGGGACGCTGTTAGATGAACCACACAGGGATTAACACACAGTAGCTGACTAATCATTTCAACAATCAGTCAGATAGAAAACAAATGTGTGATTTTGCAAATCTCTGATGTCTTGTTGTCTCATTAAAACATTGGTTTCACTCAGCAACTTGTTTCCAATTATCATCTCATAAACAATATGAAACTGAACCAGAAATGACATCAGCCCTGATTTTTAACACCTCCTGCCTCCAGGATGATGACTGGTGACTGCATGTTTCATTAAAGATGGCATCATGATGTCACGTGAATCACATATGACAATATAATGAATAATTCAGTGCCAGTATCTTTACACTCCAGCACAGTAGGTGGAGCTGTTGCACCTGGTTAACATTTTCCCTTAAGATCCACAATGGCTACAAACTCTCTCTCTCTCCCTCTCTCTTTCTCTTTCTTTCACACTCTCTCTCCTGTTTTAAATGTGATTCATTGGCCCAAAAAGAGAAAACTACAAAATTAACAAAATGAAAGATTGACTTAAAATATTATTGTTTTCTATTTTTTAAAAATGGTGTTTTTTTACTGTAAATTATTTTGGTCATAATAACAGTTTAGTGGAAAATCTGATACTGTTACAGCCCTAATTTCAATTTATTGAATGAATTATGTCCACCGCTCCACATATTATTCAGTACATAATATACAGTATATAATTTACAGTATACACTACAGTTTACTGTATACACATACAGTTTACACTACAGTTTACTGTATACACATACAGTTTACA
>JBAJNP010007738.1:0-21848 GCA_036877545.1 Yasuhikotakia modesta | reverse complement strand
ATATACACATAAACACACACACATACATAATATACATATATACATTTATAAATATACACATAAACACACACACATACATAATATACATATATACATTTATAAAAACATACATAAACACACACACATACATAATATACATATATACATTTATAAATACACACACCCACACAAACAGGCTGCTTTCTCTCAGCTGTCTCTGGCCTTCCGCTGTGATCAGTACACTCTGGGCCAGCGGCTGGAGGCTGAGGAACACGCTAGAGACAGAGCTGAGAACAACCTCAAACTGGAAGTGGACAGAGGCCTGGAGATGCTTCAGGTACAGCTGCAATCATTCAGAACAGCGTTCATCAGTTTCTATATGAGCTTCTGCCATTTTGGGTGTATGCTCCTCCATCACTAGACTCTTAAGGGAATGTGTTTGGACATCAAGCGGTCCAGTCTCCTGCAGCAGCTGGAGCTTTGTCTCAGCATTATCAGAAGCACCATTGAAAGGATCTCCAACACAGCAGAAGTTCTTGGGGCTGTGCACCAGGTATAAGGTCATGAGAAGTTATCATCTGGTTAACAATGCTGGAGAACATCCAGGCATTTATGTTTGGTAATGATAGCTAGTCTAAATTGGCTCAGTAACCAATCAAATGTTAGGATGCACCCATGTGTGTTTGTAGGAGGCCAAATCGAGTCACGCGGTGGAACTGATGGTGGCTCATGTGCAGAACCTGAAACGTCGCCATGAGAGGAACGCTGCAGAGATGGAGGAGATGAAGAAACACATGGAGAAAAGCAGCAGAGAGCGACAGGCTTGTGAGCAGAGAGGTGAGTCGACCATTTATAGTTGTTTTATGGTATAAAGTTGTGCATCCACTTATATTGTGGGGGAACAATTTGTCATTCTGCAGAGGAATTTGAAGCAATGGAGAAGAATGAAAAAGACTCACAGAAGGTACTGAGCAAATGCTTGATTATTTTTATCAATATACAGTCAAGAGTGTTTATTGGTTATCAGTCTAATACTGTCTATCTCTCTTTTGTTTCACTCTCAGCCACAATTACGGCGTAGAATCAGTGTATCTGTGATCTCAAAGCAAAGCCAAGTCAGTTACAATTCAAACAATGCACAAATAATGACAGCAGTATGCATTGAGTTAATATGTACTTTTACTTTTTTCAAGAGGCACAAATTATTGGAGTCACAAGTTTCATTTTCAGTGATCGATGACAACAGTGAAGAGAGAGACTCAAATACAAACAAACCAGATCAGGCAGATGAAAGCCTTCTAATGGAAAGGTAATTTGAATATGTTTATATGTTAAAAGTGGACATAAAATCAAAACAACCCTGCAGGCTTTTTTAATTCTCAAAATGAATGATTTAGTGGTGCATGTTATTCCAAATATTATTCCATGTGGATTATTCCAAACCACAGATGTTCCCATTTTTAACTCCAACCCCTTATCAAACACACCTGAACAAGCTAATCAGGACTTTCAGGATTGTTTGACAATCACAGGCAGGCGTGTTGACAGCAGCAGGGTTTGAATCCACTCATATACAGCAGCCAAAGGAATATCTTATATCTTTAGGCAACAACTTTTTCCAAAGGACTGTCCTTCACAAACTGCAGATCCGAATGTTCCAGAGGAAACATTCTCTCCTGCTTCTCCTCGAACTCATCTCACACTGAGCCTGAGACCTGAGACGGATCCAGCTCATGTAATGAAGTAGGTCTCGCACACACACGGCTTTTGATAATCCATATATATTTATGTTCATACTTCTATGTAGGCTTACAGACATCAGCAACCACAGGAATTGCATGCAAAGATTTGCAGTTATACATTTTACAGTAGGGTCCAAAAACCTGATGGTGTTCGTGAAGTTTATCACGTTGATGTTTATGAATGAATCAGCCTTATGTATGTCAATGAAAGCAAGGGAATCTTTATACAAGGCAGTTAACAGTCAGTGTCACAATGTTACTTGTTAGATTAGTAATCTACAGAAACAACTATTTATTTTAAATATTTTAAAATTCTAACATTTACATTTAAACCAGAGTTTGAATCCAGATCATAAATGACTCGGTATGGACATTTCAAAACTTCTGTCTATTTGCTACAGTCAAATAATAGTTTATTATATACAGACATTAACTAGAGTTTACTAATAATAGAAGTAAGATTTTACCGCCGGCATTACCTCTGCAAAGAGTGAGAAAGAAGGCAGCGCTGGAGCGGAGCTCTTCTTGGCTGGAGCGATCTGAGCGCTACCTCAGAAACTGTGATAGACATGTTATTAGCCTGTAAGTTCCAAAAGATTTCATACACAGGCTTTTCATGCATTTTTATTCATTCTGTGTAAGTGATTTATCTATTTGCCTAATAACCACTGAGTACTTTTATATTATTTTTGACTCTCCCTGCAGACAGCGCCCCCTGCTGCAGTGGCTGTATCACTGTCGCTGGATAATCATTGTCATCTATCTAACGGTTCTCTGCTCAATCTTAATATTAGCTATATTAGTGTGGCTTCTGCAAACACCTGTTTTATGGATGTGAATGAAAACATGACAGTAATTCTTTTATTAAACAGAAATAGGTTTTATTGAGATCTCAGATTACATCTTAAATGGATGATAGTTTTAAGTTAATGTTTGTTTTGGATTAAACACATTTTCTCTGGTCTGTGATGTAACATGAAGATGTAAAATGCATGAAAATAAGTCACACCAGGACAGCAATGGGCTGAGTCATGTTATAATAGTGTGTATCTGTGGTATAGTTTATTAAAGTGTATTATAAATAATATAAAATATGTAGTTAGTATACAAACCAAGAAAAAAATCTGCTTTTGGTATTAAGACTCACAGACATGGTAAATTATTCATAAAATGCATATTACAGTAGCATAGCAACACTTTTTTAAAAAAACATTTTACTAAAAACTGTGTTAGAAAAGAGAGAATATTAATTACAAAATAAAAATAAGGAAACATAAATATTGTTACATAAATATTAATTTATAATGAGTTACATTAAATCATAGGGAAACTAAGCCACTACTAAATACTTTAATTTTACAGAATTGTGTTCCGGACACAAATATATTCTAAATGATGTACTTTTCATGGTTTCAATGAAAGCATTTGTCATAATCATTTGTCAAAAGTGGGCCACACTTTCAATACAAATCAATACACTTAAAATTATATTATTACATTCATCATAAATATCTGGCATGTTGCCTTACAAGGAAGTCTTAGACTTTAATCAAGTGTTAGTTACAAATGCAGGACTTGTGGCCTTTCATATTTCATTGGCTCACTTCTAATACTTGATCTTTGTTAGAATTAACATCATTTTCACTATGAAGATGTATCAGCGAGTCCATTGGCTCAATAAATAAAGATTACAGAGTACATTGAGACGGTCTGTCTAGTTTTTTTTACAAGCTACACCTGACTTACAATCTCCGAGTCTTCTTCCTCATACCACTGCAGTGGGGTTCCGTCCGAAGCCCTTTGCAGAATCACTTTCTGAGAAACCTGCAAAAACACAATAACGTGTGACACGGCTTAATTTAAGTGAAAACCTCTATTGTTTGATTTGTATATTAAACACATTTACAGTGTTCACCTGTTTGAGAGACGGAATCTGATGGTAAGGGGGAGGCTCTGGGCGCTTGGTTCTGAAGGACCCTTGTCGTTCTAGTGAGCGAGCCCTGGACATGCCCAAATTGTTTTTCTGATGCCAGGATTTAAGCTCTCCTGATACCACATCTCTGGGAAGCACCCGGGTGGGATGATTGGGGTATTCTCTTAGCGACGTGGTGCGGACCACCTTTGTATATGGTGGGGGTGGTTTGAGCATTCGTTTAGGTGATGTAACCTCCGCCTGCTGGGGTTTATTTATAGGTGCGGTACCAGATTTTAAGTTTGGTCCAATTCTGAGCCTTCCGATGTCCAATTCAGGCCCCCCATTATTATTATTATTATTCAACCGATTGGGGCGGGGCACAAGGTGAGGTGGGTTGTTGTTGTTTTTAAGTGGGCTGCGGGTGCTGAGCTGACTCGATGTTTTAGCTGCAGAAGTGCGATGGTAGCCGTATGGGGGTGGACACGGTTTGGGCGCATCTGTGGCGGTTTCTCTGCTGGATGAGCTGCTGTATGAGGAAATGGAAAGTTCAGAGCTGCTGTCCTCTGAACTGCACTGATACAAACGTTGAACTGAGTAGGCCAGAGCAAAATCAGTCACTCGTCGACGTGGCAACTTGGTCCGGCCCCGCCCTAGGTCTGAGCTGGTCTTGGTCAGTTCTGGTTTGCTCCTGGGGAGCCTGTTTGAGAAGGGAGAACATTGGATCTTGTTAACATAATTTATCCACTTTAGATTTTAGTTTTGACTGTAATATTCATACACTGAAATATCCCAAAATATGAGTTTAGATCTTTTATTAAAAAGTTGGTTCACTCATGTGAAAATTCTGTCATCATTTAACTTATTGTTTTAAACCTATATGACTTTAAAACACAAAAGGAGATTTTAGGAATTGACAGTTTTTCCAAAAACTGTTGTATTAAAAAAAAAATACAGTGAAAGTGAAAAGACCACATTTATTTGAAAAATGTAAACATGACATTAAGTAAATGATAATTTTGTGTGAACAATCTCTGAACTAAGGCTTGGTTGAGTTTTAATATTTATTTATATTGTACCGTTACCTTAATGTCCAGGTAATTATAATCGCAGCTTTATTAAAGTTAGACTTTATAGCTGTCATTTAAAACAAACAGTACTCAGTCAATGAAAAATTGCTCATTCATGATTACCTGAAGGACTGTGAGAACTGTCGACGCAGTGGCAGCTCTGGGGTGGAGGGGGCGCTGTTTGGCTGATTGTTCCTCACTGGCAGACTTTTAAACACAAACTGGGGTGGTGGAGGAAGTTCTGCCAGTCTCGTATCAGTTGAAAATGTTGGACTGCTGCTGACACAAGAAGCGACGTGTGAGTGATCAATTTAAAGATGAAATTCTCATTTTACAAAGACGTTTGTCAAAACACACATTTGACCTATCATAGGTAAAGCAAATGTTCTTCTAAGTGCCTTTAAAAGAATTAACAAAATGCTGCAGTTTTATTAAAATGAATGGAGGACACTAGAATATGTCTGCTGTAGCCCTGCCCTCTAGCAGAAAGAGCCAATTGCTGAAGAGTAACATTCTCTGGAGGAGGGGCTCTGCACACAAGGTTGTGAGGGACTTGACAGCCTTTGGAGATGTGAAATACCTGAAGCGAGAAACTAGTTTTTATCATGATACCTTGAACGACTGCTGGAGGCGGAGAGAGATGGTTTTGGTTTCTGGTAAGGCTGGTCTAAGCTGGATTCCTTCCATGGAGAGTTCTGGATGGGTGAGGGCTCATAGTCCAGACTGGAGCTGGAGCTTGACGGCTTTGGGCCGTTTTTAGGTGAGAGAATTAGACGCTGGAAGCCGCTGTCAGTGGAAGATCCCAGAACAACTGGAGAGAAGGGAGTGGAGTCTGAATCTGTTGATGGGGCACAATTTTTGGCATCAGTGAAGATTATAATATTACGTACAGTGTGGTCCAAAAGGTTAGACATGTTTTGAACAGTTCAAACATAAAATTAAATAAGAACACAACAAAATGTAAGAATCTGCATCATTATGTGAGCTAACAGCCTTTTTTAAAACATACGTTTTTGTTTCAAAGGGGGAAGCATTCTCAAATCATGCTGGATCTTTCTAAGAGGAAAAAAACGATGCTAACTGTTGCTGCTGTTTAAATGTAACATGACATACAAATTCATCCCTAGGATGATTAATTAGATTACACATTAGATAATATAATTTGTTATGACAAAATCTGTATTGATTTAGTAAGAAGAAAAACGGCAGCATACATAAGAAAACAGAGATGCAGGTGACCTGTACATACCATCATCCAATGCAACAGCATCAGACAGGGAGCTGTCATCAGACATGGCAAAATCTGAAATTGAGACACCATTAGGATTACCAGTGATGCTCAATACCTCTATTAAAATACATTACATCTAAGAAACATCACTGATTGGCTGACCTCTCTGCCTGGCCGAATAGCAGGTCTGTGGAGAGACGCAGCCGTGGTTAATGCGGTGCTTCAGTACAGCGTCCTGTAGCTCTTTCAGTTTCTTCTCTTCACGTTTGCACTGCTGCAGTCGGCTTTTCCTCACCGGTTTGCTGATGTTCTCCTCCAGGGAAAGCTTACGGGCCGCCTCATAAATCTGCCGTTGCAGGGCGAGATCGGACTCCAAGCCGTGCAGCTCAGACTCCTAGAGACGGGCATTTTAAGAGGCGACCACATGATTACAAGTTTAAATGATGAAATATGGATTAAATGCACCTTGTAAAAATCACTGGCTAGTTCTTTAAACGAATTTAAGTGGAAAGTTTCTAGTAAACGATTGCCAGTACCATGAATAACAACTTGGTGCTGGTAAAACAAGCCAGGTGAGGTCAAATAACAGAAGTATAGCAATTAAAAGAGACTTTTGCAGGAACCGTGGCCCGTACCTCGCCGTCTTGTGAAATAAAACCCTCATCCAGTTTAAAACAGGCTCCAATCCGTCTCCTGATCTGGGGAGGTTTTTCGTCGGGCAGGAGGGGGTAATCGGAGGGCAGTTTTCCAGTCAGCTCCTGTTAAAACAACAAGAACAAAGAAAAGTAACTATGTTTGTTCGTCAATACAAAACTAAATCTTTGCAGGAACAGATGCTCGTCTTTGAGGCATCCACAAAAGGTTTTTAAAGTGTGATGATCGGGCCCTAAATCTTTTCCTTGCTTGGCCAACAGTGAATGACTGACAGACATGTGGGCTAACATGCAAAGAAGCATCTGTTTCTCGGCCCTCCGTCTCTATTGAGGGTCTCCATTGAGAACAAGAGAAAGCCCACTGCAATCTGATTTACACTTCCACAGCTGACTGAAGGTTATCCTATTACAGCCACATTTATGCCCATTTTATTTGCATGAAATAATTTTACTGGCTTATAATGAATTACTTTATTAAGCTACAAAAAATAAATAAGTACAGAGCTCTCATAAAGCTGATGAATACAACAGCCCAGCTATCGGTTTCAGGCTGTAAGAACGTTTCCATAATGTTTCCATGAAGAATAAACATACAAAAAAACAATTTTAGTTGTTCAGCAATATTGTTTGGTTAAAAACAGACCATTATTCCAACTATTTGAAAATTTGTTTTAAAATGTCCTACTAACATCTTAAGAATAACATTTTTTAACATACATGATGTATAATGTTAAAAAAAGTTCTACTAAAGTTGCTGCCAGGACCTTTTTGTTAACTTTGACGTAACTTTCAGAGGATGTTACACAACGTTTTGAGCACGTTCCCTGTCAACTAGAAGAGTGTCACTCACAGCCTCTCTGATGCAGAGTTTCTTTAGCTCCAGCACACACAGCTCCAATCGGTCCTCGAGAGCTTGTTGTTTCAGCCTCATGGCACGTGTGTGAACGTTCAGGTCTTTCACTGGTGACGTGGGGCTGTCTGGGCCTGAACCACATGGGATATTTAGTTACACCAGGAAAAACACACATAGGGAACATTGTTCATCAGAGTCTCATCTGTGGTGGTTTGTGCCCAGAAATATTGAGCTTTGATGCTCATGCAGGCATGTAGTTTTGAGTCTGGCTTGCAAAAACCAAAAGGCCACAAGGAAATCGAAACATTACAATTTGAAACTGCAACCTAATTTTTAACCAATTTAAACCTGCAAAGCTTTACAAGTGCTCCTTTATGTCTATATTTTTTCCATATTGGAGATTACAACACCAGTTTGCATCTCTTCTAAACTTAATTTATCTTGAAAATGATCATTTATAATGGTAAATGAAAGCATAAGAACTCACCAGAGTTTAAAATGATCCCGCTGTCAGAGTCACTGATCTCCCCCTTACAATCCATGTTTGTTTCTATCTTTCTGTAGTTTCAGTTTCTAAATATCCTGGTTCAGTCTCCAGATGTGACCTGTAGATGAGAAAGACAAGAGATGCAAATCTGTTGTTTGATTGTAAGCGCTCTCCATTTAATCTACTGCCCTCCAGTCCAGCAACCACTAAGCAAATTTGCCTTTGCAAATAGCAGCTTGTGGCCGTGCAATTATGTAAAAACCAACCTGAACGGGGACCTCAGAGTCTCCACATCTGAGTTTGGAGACAAAGCAACTGGTCTCTGTCGCCCTGTCCACTTCTATTTCAGTATGCGCACACACACACACACACTCCCCCGAACATATGAATGCCTAAAAACACAATAGCTGCACACCCCGCAGTTGACCGCGCACATGTGGGGGTCTTATCACTCCCCATACAGCGCCATGGTGACCTGGATCGCTATGACAAGCAGGCGTGTGTGAATTGTGATGGAGTGTGTTCAGGGGAACACTAGAGGCCCCAGAAGTCAACAGATGGCAGAAGGGACTCTCCCCCTACCAAAGGCTGCACCTGTTCCTCTCAGACCCCCCTCCCTTCTTTCAGCCTCCACTCGCTGAAGCTTTGAAGTGGAACAATGTCTTAATGCTGAGTCGGCCTAAGGCGGGAGATGCTGATAACTCGGATAACCGTGTCAGGGGTTCTCCTGTTACAATGAATAAAAAGTACAGGCAAAGTTACTCCACGTCTCTAAAGGGATCGATAGGAATAACATTCAGGGATCTCGGATCGTCTCGGAGATTGTGCTGTCTCACGTTTCACAAGCCTTAGAAGGCAAAACATAAGATGTGAATGGGGGTTGGGGGGTGTAGCAATTACAGTGAAAAGTACTGCATGAATCCATCAAGGCATTGGACAGACTTAAACTGGCAATACTGATCCACCTGATAATTAACAGGAATCAAACAGGCAGAAAACTGTCGTTGCCTTTTAAAATTGATTTTTTTAGGAGTCACATGATAAGCATTTAACATCATTAACGTTCAGATGGACTACAAAGGATTCTTTCATATCCAGCAGACCAACAACTAGATTTGAGGATATTAGCTCATCTTATGACAGATTATCTGCAACACTGTTCAAAGGCCATTTTAACCTGAGATAGACATGCCAAGTCACCCTGATCAGACCACAGATCTTATTCTATCTAACAAGCAAATCCAGCTTATAATTTTAGGTTGTAAGAACATTTCATAACATTTTCATTAAGTAACCAAAAAGTTAAAGTTTAAAGGTTATTTTGAAAGTTCTAGGTTTTTAGATGTTGTATTGATGCGGCCGCTTGGTTATGGGAAAGTTATTCAGCCATTTTTTTCCTTCTGTAACATTTTTAAAACTTGCCACTAACTACTTAAGAATAACTTTGATACAACATTTATAACTTTAAAGAAATGTTCCACTAACATTACTGCAGGAACATGTTTGATAACTTTAAAGGAATTATGTAAGAACTTCCTGAACATTCCCTGTTTTCCAGGTGTTATGCAGACCAAACTCCAGTATAGATGCTTCTGTTTACATAAATACTATTTCTGGAGAAATCCAGCTGCCCACCCACATCATTAGGGACAACATCCCTGCTAATGAGTCACTGTGGATCCTTATCATCCCTCTTCCTGAGCTGTAGGAAAAAGTCTGTTGATATGAGAAAATCTGACAGGATGTGACTGCAGAGCTGCTGTCGGCTCCTCGTCATTCATTGCTGTTAAGCATGGGGATGGATGCAGGTTAGCACAATAGAACAGCAGCCTGTTCTATCAGACACTCCAGCCACTGACAAAAGAGCAGCAAAGCTCTGTGTCAACACGCCAGGGCGGCCGGTTTGCTGAGAGGACAGTATCTGCTGATACAACAGCTCTCAGCCAATGAGAGAGAGTAAAAAGAACGGCTGATGAAACCGCTGCGGGAATTAGGTCACAGTAACAAACTACACTATAAAAACCTTGTTAAATTTACAGTTAAAAAAAACTGGCATCTGAGGTTGCCAGATATTCACTTTAAAAATTACAATGCAGGCATTTCGGAGCCGGTTTATTTGACAGTTCACAAAATACATTTCATTAGTGGCTATAAAAGGTTTGTAATTTTAATAATCCAAGCATGAACTACATAAATATGCTTTGTTCTTTACAGTAGAAGAATAACCAACACAGAATTTCTCAAGGAGAGTCGACATTTTTGACAGAAAAATTATAATACTTTTCTGCCAACGTTGTTATATCGTACACGTCCATAAACTACAAACATGTTTTGTAACGCTTCACTCCAACTAAAGCAACTCATTAAATACTGAGACTCAAACTGCAGTGAGCTCCACCCTGAAAAGACATTAAACCAGACTTGATTACAAAGCCCATTAAGCTCAGATGAGCAGACAGGACGTGGTCTTCTCGACAGTGATCTTGGAAGCAGAGGGATAACGCTACAGATCCACCCATCCTTTCAGCGCAGTCAAGCGTAAAGATGAGACATCAGTTTTCTGTAGCCTGCAATTCCCATGCGCTGTCTATTCCATCTCCAGATTCCCGACACCCTTCCCATGAGCCTGTGGGGCTGTGATCTATTGGAATGCCTACCCAGCCAATTTCATTACCACTGTGGCCAGGTTTGGAATTCCCAGAGAGGGCCGGAGCTTGGAAAGTCTGACAGGAGACTTGAATTGGACCCAGAATGTATACAGAGCCTGTTATTATAGGGATGCTGAATCGTGTGGACGCAGATGTTATGGGAGCAACAGAATTTACTGTGTGACTTATTTCCGCAGCTGGTGCAGAGCCAAGAACCAGTTGAATGCTAATGAAACCAGGCAAAACATGGAGGGGAGTGAGAGATAGAGTCAGACGTTAAAGGAAAATCAAAGACTGGCTTTCATCATGCCACTCAATGAAGATGAGAAGATTAAAAGTACATTACCAAATGTAGTTTCATCTGAAGTGAAAACACCTTTAGCTAACACACAAAGTTAACGTTCTCTGCCAGTGTTAAACAGCCCCATTATGTATAAACAGACATCCACCAACCAAACTGTATTCAGATTGAAAACCATTTTCTTATTTAATATAACTGGAGCAGCACTCTTATCAAACAGAGATTGTTATTTCCATATGCAAATTAGTCTTCTAATGAACTTACATTGACTATAATGCACTTACAGCAGACACTTACATCCAAAGCAACTTATTGAATATTTAAGCTACACGTTTTATATGGAAAGTCACGTACTAAACCTCCAACCGGGAACTTCTGACATTAAAATGGCTAAACTGGTATCGGTTGATCTGGGTCAAGATTAAACAACATTTGCAAGCGCTAACAAGAAATAAACAAAGACAAGGTTTAAATGATTCAGGTCTTCAGTACATGTAACACGCCAAACAAATCACTTGTGTTTACCCTGCAAGCAACATTATTATTACTATTATTAACCATAATGAAAACAACATCAAAACCAACTCAAACGAGCAGTTATCCTGCCATAATATACATGTTTTAATAAGGGTTAGAAAACTTTACTAAGCACCGGTTAAACTAAAATACGCCATGGGCTATTATACTTACGTGTGTGTTTTAGACATTTATTGTTCATTATCATTTTTATTGTCGGACACAAAACAAAAAACATTAAAGAAATAAACGTGAGAAAATGCAAACGGACGTGTCAATAATAAAAAACATTGC
Source organism: Yasuhikotakia modesta (assembly GCA_036877545.1). Lineage (NCBI taxonomy): Eukaryota > Metazoa > Chordata > Actinopteri > Cypriniformes > Botiidae > Yasuhikotakia > Yasuhikotakia modesta. The sequence goes on along the minus strand of JBAJNP010007738.1, from coordinate 10,162 downwards.
TTCGCATTGAATTATTTCTCATAGAGACATTGCAACGCTGCTATGCTTATATCAGCCTAATATAAAACTGTTATAAAACGTCATGGTGCTAAAAGAAAATTATGACTGTTTAACACCTTCAGTATTATTATGATAATCATACCTTTATTTGCAGTATCCAGCCCAAGGTGTTTCTGTTCACTCCATTCCCGAACATAAACGAGTGCCGGTTGGGTCCACAGTGATGGGCTGCGGCTGTATGTATCGCCTATGCTCAAACTGGGCGAAAACCCCTGGACTGTACCATATCGTATCTTTATGGGGGTGCGTGGTGTGTCTTCAACGTTTTCCGGTTCCTATTCTTAACGTGACGACAAGATCAAACCTTTTAGTAGTTTATTACACAGTGGTGTGAGAGCAGAAAAAGTAAAAAGACGGTTTAAGCAAATTTGGGAATGAAACCTCGACGGTACCACTTGCAATTATCCCCCATCCCCAATGTTTGCCAGGAAGCTTTGTAAGCGTGTGATCGTTTGAAGGCAGCGCACGCTTCTTCAGCAGTGGGCGTGTCTGACCGTGAATAGAGCCGGCGGGAGAAAACCGAGACAATAAAAGAGTTAAACAAGAGGCGGGTGCCCGAGACAGCTGGCGAATAGTCCTCCGGACTTTATGAATAGCTTCTAAAATGGCACACTGCCACAACTTTGTTTTTCTGCATGGCAACAAGCCCGTTAACTGTACAGATAGCCCAAGTTGCTGAAAGATAGTATTTGACACTACAGTCATCAGCTTATATACGTGTGATGCATGTTTTTCGACAGCACAACACGACTCGAGTGGCTTCTTTCAAACGTGGCTTTTGTCTCTTCTCATTTGCCTCCTGTTGTTACTTTCCCGATAAAGAAGAGCCACGACAGATGGTCGGCTTTCTTTTCCCGTGCCTCTCCGCCAATTTAAACATCGGCTAATTAAACGTGTCCACATTTCCATGTAAAAGGGAGAGTCCGTGGAGGTTTCTCTCCCGATGCTGCACCTGTAAGCGGCGAGACACGGAATCAAAGATTTGCGGATTTCTGAAATGAATGAAACTGCCGCCATCATTAGGTTAAGCTCGTATGATACTGCATGGATGTGGTTGGCAAGCTGGGATTTTGGGTGTGTTTGCTGTGCATAACCTCCACTTGCAAATGTGGCAGCAGTTCTTTGATTATAATCCGCAAACACTAAATGCATGAATCCATCGTCAGTTATATACATACTGTTTGATGTATGCGACTTGTTAAGAATAGTGAACATAATGAAATATTTATACAAGACATTAATATTTAATTGGGCTCATTTTTTACAGTTCATTGTAACAAATACAGGGATAAATTTGAAGTAACAAGGGTTTTTATCAATTACAACAATACATTCTCTTATTATATGAAAACAAAACAGTAAAAATTACAAGGCGCATCTTCTCCACTCATCCCTCAGTTTTAGTCTGTAATCTGTATGCGACGAAGACTTTCCTTCACTCGCACAAACTCTGGAATGTTCTTTTGGTCTTCAATGCGCCTCTTTTCCTCCATTTCATACTGCAAAGAAATTCAAGACATCAGGGAATGTTAAACTTATTTAGAACAATTATGTTTAGCTCTTGTAACGAGAGACACAATGAACTACCCGATAAACAGAGTTCTGACAACCAAATGTTACCGTCATAACATCTGATGAATCTTAACTTTCAAGTCAGCAATTAGAGTCAAGTAAAAAAACATGATTAATACCTCCTGTAGCTTTTGCTGTCTCTTGCGAAGCTCTTGTTCCAGGTCTGAAGGAGGTCGTAGGGCGAGTTCCTGTTCTCTGTGCAGGTCCAGTCTCCTCTGCTGTAGCACACGCTGAAGTTCTGGTTTCTCCCCCAACAACAGCCCCCTGAGATCAAGAGTCACACTCAGATTACTATAGTTTTGCTTGGCTTGTATGGACAAGTGCATGTTTAATAGCATTTTGTTTACAATGCTCTCAAACAAATGAGGAAGTATCAAACACAAACTTGGAGGATTCGTCCTTCACCTCTTATGGCCGAGCAGAAGTTCCTTGTGAAGACTGTGGCGACTGGGACACTCGCTGGGAGAGCCATTCAGTTTCCTGAGCTGATGGACTTCCTCTTCGCCGTCTGTGCCCTCCTGAGCAACTGGAGGTTGACAAACATAGTTCTCTACAGGGACGAAGAGGAACGTCAACATTTAGACTCAACTATGCCAGTAAATAAAACACAGGATATTTACGCTAGGCAGTGAATAAACATTTTTGGCCATGTATTAGGATGCAGAAAATAAAATGCAACGTAAACATGGATCACAGGCAGCATCTGTACCTTTTCTGTGATGTCTAAATCCAGGTCGCTGTAGACAAAAAAACAAATAAATACAAGTTTTAACATGAAGTTAAGAGAGTAACTATTGTTGTGCAAGAACAGAATAAAAGCAGCATATTGAACTTAAACTTTGGTAAAAAACTGTACTTGGTAAGTTTAAGTTTAGTCATTTCTGATCTCAAAAACAGACACTGAAGAGGTATATAAGAGTACATGTGGGAGAGCAAGATTAAAATCTTAATCTTCTTAATAGGTTCTTCATGTTGGCTGATAGATTCAATGCATGTAAATATAACTGGCATGCAGAATGTGAGGAGATCTTACATAATTTCCCCACAAAAGAAAGTAACTTTAAAGCTAGCGCTTCAACTCTTCACAGCATTTGGAATTTAAAAGTGGATCCACGTTTATAAGGGTAATCGCTAATCTTCTCAGGAACCAGGAAACGTCCATTTCTGAATGAGACGTTAAGCTGCTGGGCAAACTGCCCACCTTCTCCAGGCCACAGCAGGGTGTATACGGCCAAAACAGGATAAACAGACCTGCTCTGTTCTCACAGTGACACACTCGGGGACCACCGGTGTACCATCCACACCAACCACAGCCCTGCCCCACCCTTCTGAAAAACCGCTGACTTTAAACAGACATAAAACCAACCCACGTTGTTTAATATGTCATCATTATTGGAATTTTCAGGCCATTGACAGCATGGAACAGAGGCTGCAAACTGTATAGGTTAACTGCAAGCTAAACACTAAAGATGGAAAAGACTTTGTGTTGATACCTCATTTAGTTTTCAGTTCACCATTAAAGAACAATTTAACAGACTATGTTCTGAGTTTCATAAATCAGTTCTCATCCCATCGTGAAATGACTTTCAATAGAAAAGTACCATGGACAAATATCTGGGCATCACAAACACTTATGCACGTTTTAAAAGAGCAAACAAAACTCGTCTTGTTGCAAGACATAAACAGGAACCAAACACAAGTGGTTACATTTGGGACCCTGACTTTAACAAACACTGGAAGCAATTAAATGTTCAAAAGAAAGAAAACAAACACAGACTCCTAGTTAACACTTACCTCAACACATACATTTGACTGCTTTTTGGTGTTTAGATCCAGCATTGCGAGGTCTAGAGAGTGTGTAGCCTTCAGTCCCGGAGTTACTCTGTTTATGTTCTGTAATGCGGGTAGCAGACATATCCGTTCAGGCTCATTACGCCATTGAAGATTAACCTGCAGCTATACGAGGCAGGCAGAATAGCAGATTAACTAATTACCCCAGACATCAGGGTTTATTTTGACTGTTCCTTGCCTCCATGAACTCTTGATCTCTGTATCCTTATACTGACGCACAAATGCGAAAAACTAACAAAGAAATAAATAAATGAACTAATAGGTAAATGAATTATTGTACACTACAATAAAATTCACTACTACCAGAGCATCAGTTGCAGGTTAGTTTATTTTCTAAATTCACAATTAATAATGATGGTGTTTCGTGTCTCCGTGTAAATTTTATGTACTGCAGTTATGTATGATCATAACAAAATATGCATGTTAAAAGTATGGAGAAGTCTCTTCTGAAGAAAGGTGTAAAGACAGGCTCAAACGATACAAGTCGCCACTGGCGCGACCACAAGAGGGCGCTGTGGTTTTTAAGGACTGCTAAAATATTTCCCATGATTCCTAAGGGCTACTTAATGACGTCAAGCAGGAAGTAAGACCATATGAATGTGAGACGTGAGTGTGTGTTGCGGGTGTGATCGCTAGTGTGCGTGAGTGTTTGTGTTTTGTGTGTTTCTGTTTAAAACCTACACCGTGATCTTATTTGATCTGATCCTAGTTGCCCTGCTAGGGTTCAGAAATGATAATAACCGACTCGTGAGCTTTTGTAGCGATGACCGTGAGGCATTTTCACAACTCGGGGCGCCCACAGCTGAAGCTGTGGTAAGAAATGATGAGTCGATCAGATATACTAGAGCAAACTGGTTACTGGGTCTCGACCCAGTGTTTCTTGTTTGTTCGGTGAGTATACCGGCGATTCTGATCTCACCATAACTTTCAAAAGTGAGTCCCTGAAGTTTGTATTGAGCGCCAGAGGTTTGCACGCCGCGGAACTCAAGTCGATGCTCTAAAAACTTTTACAGTTAATGGGCTTTTACGTTGTAACCTAGTTTTCTCGAAACAGTTTTCTCAAATATGCCTAAAAAGAGATCACACCATAGTTATTTTCTTTCATTTATTTAAGCCTGTGCTGACGGGCGCCCTATGCGGTGGTAACAATTGGGTTACGTGGAGTAAAAGCCGCCATCGTGTTTCCTTGAGTACCCTCTGTTTGTAGAGGCCGTGTGATGAGACTCTGTCAATACAAAAAAAATCATTAAATAAAGGCAAACTTCTGTTTAGAGAGCTTAGACGCTGATCTGACCTTTATATGTAATCGCTTAATAAAATCAAATCCCACCTATTGCTCCTTTAATGCTGTATATAGAAGCTTTCTGGGGGTCGACCCACAGTTTAATTCCTTTGCGTTCAGTCTTACACATTGGAGCTTCCAAATTCTTCCCGTTTTTCAGTGTCTGGTGTGGTGGATTATCGAGGCCCCTGGGAATTAAGCATCATTAAGTAACGAAGCGAAGACAATGATATAGACTTAAGACATTTGTAACTGTGGCCCTAAAGTGCTTTATAAAGTACCCATGCCCATCTGCAACAGTTTCTCTCTGTGTTACGGTGTGGTTCTTGTTCTGAAATAAGCCTACGTGTTGATCATAGACCGATTTTAGATGGATGTCCAGGCTGTCTCTTGGTACCTATAGTAACACATGAATAACTGACTTAAAGACAATCTTTTAATGTTTCTAAAACATACATGTTATTTCATGTCTTTACTAGTTGTAAAACCATCAAAACGACTTACTGTAACGTCATGATAAGATACGTTTCGACGGGAACTAGTCATTGTCGCTGTGTTATAGAGTCTGTTCCACGGTTCATCATATTGCGCGAGATGTGTTGGTTTATTATAGAGCAGTTTCTGCAGACACCATTAAAAAGACTTGAGAAATATCCTAAATGAAACGGGTCATTAAGTTATTCTTAAACATTAGCTATACTGTAGACGAGCTGGAACTTTAACCTACACAGTTTCACTGAATTGTTTGGAAGGTTAACATTTAAATGTACCTTAATTTCTTTCCTCCCTGTGAAAGTATCATCGTTATCATATCGCGGGAATGGGAAAGGATCTCGTTCTCCTGGCATGCTCCCAAAATATGTCCAGATGAATCTCATGGAATGCTGCAGCCCGACGCTTTGGGACCTTTATGCCTGGAAACATTGTTGTCTCTCCCACCGTTGCTTAGAAACCAAATTTGAGCGTCTAGCGCGCCACACAGCTCGAGGGTTTAAATGGGCATGTCAGCTTTATATTCAATCGTGTTTGGACGTATTACGATGGCCATCATTATCATGCTTCAATTTTCATGTTTAATTTTCATGTGAATATTTGTAAACTTTTTCCTTTGCTGTTACGCATTAAAGCTGTTTACCTATTGCGCGTCAACATCCTTGTCACTTTAATATTACCTATTTGACCAATGGACTTTACGTTTATACGCCTAAGCAAAAATAATGCATTGTTTTATTTTATGGGTAGTTTTAAGCGAATTTTAAATAATACACTTGCACACGTCCCGTCTATGAGCTCTATCCAAAAGACACTGACCAATAGGAGAGGCGAGCGAGTAACGCGCTTAGTATATGCAAACAGTGTCCGCATAAAAAGCGCAGCATTATAAACAGAGCGTCTCTTTTCTATTGATGCACGTCCGCAGGGATCACATCAGCTATGCTTTCAAGCTATGCACTTTCTAATGGCAGAATGCAATGTACGATTGTCACTTTTTGGCTCCTCTTATTCATAACGGAGGCAACAGAATTGCCCAGCTGTAAGGAGGTAGGATGCAATAAACGCGTTTATTACTTTATCTCTCATATACAGGTTGAGTTGTTTACAGGTTTTAAGTAGTTGAGAATAGTATTTATGTGTAATATATATTTGCTTTGTCACAGATTTAACCACACCACGTGGCTGTCATAGTAATATTTTAACTGCACAAAACTCACATTGACCGAGTAATACTTTTAGGTCGATTGTACTGCTGTCAGGTTACCTTGTATCAGTAATTTCTCATGTGTAAAATCAATCAATTGCTGTCAATGTTTATGCAGGCTGTCAATGTTTATGCAGGTATGTGTTAAATGAATTTCTTGAAATAGCCTGTCACTTTTTAATGTAATTTTTATTTATATCAATGTATTGAAGAGCACTTCATTTCCAAGACTTCTATGTAATATATGTTTTACTTTTTATATACTTTTTACCGGTTTAAGATCCATAAATGGAATTACACACAACACAGTTGCTGTTTTGTGTCTGTTCTGGATTTATCATCAGACTCCAGTGAAATCAGATTTAGATGCTGCAGTGTTTGACTGTTTAGCTGATTTGCACATATGCTCACTTTTCAAGACTTTCACTCATTATTATGTTCTGCTCTGTGTTCACGTTTTCCTCAAGGTAAGTTATGTTTGATTAAGAATAAGCATGTTCATGGAATTGGGCAGCCCAAGTACCTTATCAAACCCAGATAAGCTTGTCCGTTGTCCTTTGATAGCTGTGTGAAAAGGACATCTGCTGTCGACAAACTGCTGTATTTAACTACCTGAGTTGGGTCTGTGTTTCCCAAAAGCTATAAATATTCTGGTATTGGCAGTGATATCAGAATTGAGCATTTGTGCTATAATGACACATTTAGTTTGTCTTTTAAACAGACTTTTTTGGAACATGTCCCGGTCCAAGGATTGATACAATGGCCCATCCTCATGAATGAGTGCTAAAAAACAGCCATATTGTCTGATTAAAAGCAGGTGAAGAGACCTCGCACTCACCCTGACAGCACAGGCAGGACATGTTTTCTGTAGGTGTTAGATAGTCATCAGATAATCTGACCCCCAGGAGACACCATGGAAACAGATGTCACTGTGTTCTGTTGTCTTGGTTTCTACATTTATATGGATGTGGGGATTATGTTGTGAACTGCCTGTCCACCAGGACACCTAAACTTTCTCTCTCCCTCTCTCTCTCCCTCTCTCTCTCTCTCTCTCTCATATGTAACGTACACAAAGCTCTTAAGTGCACGGTCACTTTCCCCTATGCCAGTAAGGTTTGGTTAACTATTAATCTTATTTTATCCAGTGTCTGCTGTTACCATTAGGTCGAGTTCATTTAATTAGTCATGTTCCTTTCTGTTTTTTAACTACACTGTTTTTCAAAGCTGTTTTTTAAAGCAGTTATCTCTTCAACATACAACAAGCCAGAGTCTAAACAATTCTATTAATTAAGCAACACCCTCTTTAAGCTCTAGCAGGTAAATTAGGATACATAAGGATGTTTGGAAAGGTTACCACTTATTTACTGAACATTTTATTTTATCAGCCGCTCCCCTTTCCCATAATGGTAAGTAAATAATACCTGCAAATGGCTGTTTGTTTAGACAAGTATAAGACGACACCCTTCATCAAGCAGTTGATCACAGCGGGTGGGTTAGACTGCTGTGTAAATATTGATCAGACACAATATTTTTTTAAGGAGGCTGGTTTAATGTGGAAGAACAGTAAACATATAAAAGTGTATTAATACACCTTGTTTTTAAAACTGTTTCTAATTTTTAGGTTTAGTTTAGGCCTTAAACCGAATGCCAAATAAGTGTTGCTTAAGATAACTCAAGTACCTGTTGCTGTGTGTCCTTATTTTTCAGTCAGATTACCATTTCGAATACACAGACTGTGATGTTTTGGGTTCTCGATGGAGAGTGGCGATACCCAACAAGCCAGACACCTGTACTGGTCTGCCTGATCCAGTCAAAGGCACCCAGTGTAGTGAGTATCTGTGACTCTGTTTATCTACTGTCTGCATTAAGCACAAGTTACAAGTTACTCAGAATTAGAGTCCAGCTACTAGCCTGTGTTTTTTTCTAACATCAAACCACTTTTGTTGTCAGCGTTTACTTGCAGTGAAGGAGAATTTCTGGACATGAGGACTCAGGAGTGTCAGAAATGTGTGGCAGGGACTTACTCTCTTGGTACCGGTGTTGCCTTTGATGAGTGGGACAATTTGCCTGCTGGCTTCATCAGCCATGGCATTAATATAAATACAGGAAACGCTTACACTAATTGCTCCAAGTGAGTGACTCATATACGTATGAATGGAAACAGTATTCAGAACATGCAACTGGTGGTTCTTGTGCTTATCAAATGCATGATCAAGTGGCTGGTTGTATTTAACATGTAGAAGAGTGCTTGATGAGTCAGAACCTTGAATCATTTAGAATAACATTAAACTGAAGAACAGGAATTCATGGTAATTTGGTTTAATGGATGTTGCATGTCTCTCTTGACTTTACGTAGCTCAACATGGATCCCAAAAGGTGATTATATTGCCTCAAACACAGACGAATGTACCTCGACTCTCTCCTTTGCTGTGAGTCTGAAGAAGCCCGGTTCTGTGACTTTTCAGTACCTCTATCCAGACAGCAACATCTTTTTTGAATTCTATGTAAGTACTGTTCTGTGTGAGTTCTGTGTAACCATTGTTTACATGTGTTAGTCTGGGGGTACATGCCCTTAAAATGTTACATACTGTATGATAAACAGTAGAGGACTCAAAGTCAGTGTATGTGTTTGTGTTCATAGGTTCAGAATGACCAGTGTCAGTCTACAGATTCTGAACATCGCTGGATGAGGGTCTCAGAAAGTGACTGGGATTATCACTATGTAAGTGTGTGTGTGTGTTGATTTGACCTACATTATGGCAACAAAACTGATTCACAATATAAGAAAACCTGACATGTACCTCAAGAAACCACAGCTGTCCTTTTAATTCTAATGACGTTATAAATATACAAGATAATGTCTTAATAAAAATTGTAAGAGGTTGCCATAAAATCACATGATTTGTTGTCCTTGTAATGATAGATTAACCAACACATATGTGTGTGTGTCTTATGAACATGCATAGAAGCTTCTAGACTTTATCTTTGTTCTGTCTGACCAGATGCAGCTAAACAGTGGAAACAATGTCTTGTACTGGAGAACTACTGGTTTCACTTTAGCAGGAAACACTGCCAAACCAGTTCTTCTGAGGAACATTGCCATCTCAGGTTTTTATCTAGCACAAATATTTGCTGACCTCTCCAAATAAGCAGGTGTCTTCTGCATGCTGAAATGTTTTTGTATTTTTGGCCTGAAAACTGACCTTTTCTTATAGGGGTCTCTTACACATCTGAATGTTTTCACTGTAAGCCGGGGACCTACAGTGATAAACCGGGAGCTGCTCACTGTATCCCGTGTCCTGCTAATTCTTACTCTAATAAAGGAGCCACAGCTTGTCAGCCGTGTGAAGGAGATACATTTTCAGGTGTGTGTGAGCATTTTCAGAGATAATGAGATAATGTCAGTCTGTGCTCGATGTTATTTAACTTTCATCGTAACATAAGTCATCATACTTAGCGAAGATTTTGTGGTATTGTGCTGTGTATACAGTGTACATACATGAAATAAACCTAGTAAATAAGCGCAAACCAGATATATTTTTGTGTCATTTCGCCTTGATTGTTGTTAGTTGCCATCGAGTAGAAGTTGATTTTGCATTGTTAAATATCTTACAGGCTTTTAATGTAGAGTAATGTATAATTTAGAGTGAAATTTAGAGTCATGTAGAGTCACATTTTACCTATAACAATGAATATTT
>JBAJNP010007737.1:0-21850 GCA_036877545.1 Yasuhikotakia modesta | reverse complement strand
GGTGTAATTAAAGATGTTTAATCATGTTAAAGCACCAGCCGCGATTGTTTCCGTCATGTCGCCTGTGTTTATGTCTGTGTTATTGTTGATATGTGTACTTCTGTGTTTATCGTTATATGTGTAATGTGTATATGTGATTATTGTTGTTGATTATCGTCGGGGCAATCACTGCGGGATGGGCTCTACGTTCATTGTCAGATGTGTGTTGGTTCTGTGTGTGATGGGAATAAACGGGTTTCGTTGTACGAGTGTGTTTATTCCAGGAGCCATGCCGGGATCCCATGACACTTGGGGCCGTGCGGTGTATGGGGCACGAGTGTTCACGTAGGAGACATACTCGCGGCTAGAGTAGCCGCTCGTCAGTTCGCTGTGCCCATCTTAAAACCCACACGTAACAGACGCGGGTCGTTACAATATGTAACCCCGGTTCCTTGAAGGGGCTGTCTGTCGAAAAGCTATGGGAACGCTTCCAGTTTTAATGCACTCTGATACAGGTGTGTCAGATCACTGATTACGAGGCATGGCATCACAGACGGGGTGGCCCAGCTCTTTCATATGGGCGAGAACGACATCTCAATGCAGAATCGCCATCTGCTCCGAAATCAACCAAGTCATCTATATAATTCAGGATACGAATGCTCTGGAGCCACAGAGGGGCCAGAGGGGGTGAAAGTGCGGGGGAAGAGTGCAAGGCCGAAGGGAAGTACTAAAAATTGGTATGCTTTGCCCCCAAAAACAACCTCAGGAACGTCCTTTGATGTGGAAGGATGGGGATATGAAAATAGGTGTCTTTTAAATCTATGGTGACAAACCAGTCCTCGGACCTGATTTGGGATATGACCTGCTTCACCATGAGCATCCTGAACTTCAGTTGTTTGACTGAGCGGCTCAAGAGCCTCAAGTCTAGAATAGGATGCAGACCCCCAGCCTACTTGGGAACTATGAAGTAGCGACTGTACAGTCCTGTTTCCCTGAACTGAGGAGGGACCACCTCTATGGTCTCCTTCCTCAAGAGAGTATTTACATCTGAACTGGATGAAACCTGAAACTAGATTCTGTATCCATGTTCTATAGTGCGCAGAACCCAATGAGATACCCCTGGCAGTAGCTTCCATGCTGCCAGGAAGTTTTTCAGTGGCACCAGTCTCTCAAGACTGGGCCCTGGGATGCTTGCTAAGAGATGATTGGCTATTTTATGTTTTTGTGTGTCCCTACAAGACGAGGTGGCACATGGTTGGGACTGCTCCCATCTAGTAGTCAAGAGAGTGACAAGAGAGGAGCCACTGGAACTGGACGACTAAAGTCAACCAAAGATGCCTCTCTGTGGCCACCAGAGCTGCCACAGACCGGTCAATGGCACGAGTGGTCTCCTTGGTGGCATATAGAGAGACAGATCAGAAGTCCTCCTCAGCTCAGCCACAACCTCAGGTGTAACGGCTTCAGTTTCATCATCCCCCTTCAGCAGTTCTTGATATGCCTGGAGCATGCCCATTGTACGGAGGGACATGCCGGTCTGACCTGTTGCCATGTACCCTCTGAAGCCAGAGCCTTCAAGGACAGCGTCACATCGGGTGACAGATAGCTCGCAAGCGTCTGTTCAACCCGGGGGACTGCCTTGAAAACCCCACCACATTGCCATACAAATACAAGACGGGGCTAAAGAGGCGAGCAAAATAGGGCCTGTTCCATGACCTCAAAACCTCAGTATGCAGGTCAGGAAAAAATGGCAGGCTCCGGTGTGGAGGTACTGATTGATTGCTCAGAAATCTTTCATCTAAAAGACTTCTTATCTGAACAGCCTGCTTCTTGGTTTGCATTCACACTCTCAACGTCCAGTTCCTCTGTGGACGAGAGGTGATGAGCCGAGTCCTGACCATGTGAGGAAGTAGCCACAGAGCGTGCTTCTGAACCCACAAAAAGGGGAGGGACCTAGTGGAGGAGGGACAAGATAAGATTGGATCCGTCTGAATTCCCTCCATGAGGTCTAGCTGATAACCCCAGGAGTGTAAGCACTGCTTCAGCTCAGCGGGACCCACACCATGAGGGACGTTGACGAGGGCCCCCTTGTCAATGAGAGCCCGTCTGGAGAGGAGCACCCACAAGGAAAGAAGTGCACAATGTGGACAGTCAGCCCCCTCAAGAGCTGACTGAGCGTGCTGCGCTCCCAAACAAACAACACACAGAGTATGCATCCTCACCTGTTATAAAATGCAGGCAGGGAGGAACCCACTCTCTAAATTTCTCTGAGCCCTTTGTCTTTCCCTTCGCCTTTGGCATTCTAATTTAAATGCTTTCCCTGGCACTAATAACACTGAAAGACAAACAATTCAACACACAATACAACACAGAGCACTTTGATGAATGAAAGAAGCTTACCGGAGCTGCGCAAAGCACATGCTTTTATAGTTTCCTAGTCATGACGTCACCCTGTCTGTCACCCCACAACCCCACAACGTAATCAGTGAATCAGAGTTCCTGAAAGGATTAATGGTGACCATTAATGGGCTTAATGGTGACTGCAATATAGTTATTATATTGTTTATTACTGTTTCTTGACAATTTTTGACTGCATTTTTATTGTAAAAACAGTTTACACAGTACCATATACACTACATTACATATTACGCAAGTAACAGAACTTTTGGTCCAACAAATTGCCTTTCGGTACTGTGCTTCACCTGCTTCACCTCTGCACATCTTCAATATATGGCAAAAAGTAAACTGCAAGAACTTTTTGGAAAAGCAGTTGCTAATTGCTTTGATTTGGTAAATCTGTTTATCAGTGCAACTTTGATCAGTGTGTGGATACTTTAATAAGTTTTAATTTTATTTACAATTCCAATGCTCCCTGTCTGATTTAGAAATGTAAAAATCCCTTCCGGAGAAACAGGGTACATGTTTTTTTTATGCTTTCCTAATAGTGGTAGAGAAAATCATGAGTGACAGGGTGAGTTACACAGGGCTGCAGCATTCTAATGAGAAGTTAGTCTGCAGCAGAGATCTAAAACTCCTGCTGTGGTCCACATTTACTTGTGCTAAAATATATGCAATAATGCTAACTGCTCCAATATATCCAGATGGATGCATGCTTCACCACTGCTAATAGTTTTTCAGCCTGAAGATGCTGGTTAAGCATCTTCATGCTAACTAATTTAGCCAACTAATTTTTAGGCATCAGTCATAGTTTTATAATTAGAAGAAAAAAGGTAAACACCATATAAACACAGCCCCACTAAGTTTGCACTCTTTTTGGCCTTTGAGTGGAATGGTTGTCCTACTATTTCCTTAACAAATACACTCAGTGTCTTTGATACTGAGTGTTGTCAATACACTGTTGTCTACAGTGAAAGTTTGCCTTCACATGGTGCTACTGTTTTTATTCCAGCAGGTCTTGATTGGCTGTCATAGTGATGCATTGCAATACATGACAGGAAATCGGTGAGAAAGGTCAGAGGAACTTGTTTAACCGATCACCCCTCTTCAATGTCTAAGCAGTGAGAGCAGTGAGAGTGAGAGGTGGCAAAATTTCAGCATCAACAGTCAATAGTTGTGACTCCCCCTATCATTATCAATGTGTTTTGGGTTACTAAGTAGGCAGATGGCCTTAGCCTTGTGTGGGTAAATACCAAGCTCTGGAAGGAATATAAATGTCCCCATAATAACAGACTGAAACGCTAAATAAAACAAGAACTCTTAAGCAAAGTAAGTGCTATTTTTCTGTTATCAAAACTAATAGCATGAGATTATCAGAGGCTCTTTCTCTGAGGTGCTAGTTACAATCTAATGCACACACAGCAGAGGTGGGTAAATTCACACTTCTTTCACACGGGATCACATTGCACCGCTGTTTTCTTTAATTAACCCAATGAGAGCAAACCTGACAAGGTCAATACTTGCATCCCACTTGGATACTCAACATACGCTTCTATTAGATATGTTTAAAAGGCTTGTAAAACAGAAAGGGGAAAATGTTAAGGGGGCTGTGGAAATTGTTATGACATTTTGCTACTTCTAGGGTTTTAGGTTAAAACCAAAGACTCAAAGGATGAAAATCAGAACCTTTTCTTTCAATCTTTTTCCCCACTATTTCCTGTTCTTACTGTTTCACTGATTCACAATAATCACGGTGTATGCTGCATTTGTCACACAATTTCTTGTAATCATAAACTAAAAACATTATTAATGGTCATGTGGATGACAATATATTACATTTATATTATTCAATATGTTAATGTGAAATATTAAACAGTAAGAATTTACAAGTCCTTAGCTTCCTTCATAACTGTCTTATAGTTGGTCTGATAATATGCAAATGGTCATAGATTGTTAGCAGGTCCTCATTCTCTTTAATCTGTGGGTCACATATGTAGGTGCGCACAAACTATAAAAACTAGTTAACATAGCCTTATTAACATAGTAATCCTGGTAAATTGACAGTAAATTACCATAATGTCTTTTCAGGTAAATTAAAAAATGAACCATTCACACAAGCCATAGAATTTTGACTTTTTAGCAGTAAAAAGACATTTATACATCAGTACCATCAGTACGAAAAATTACATTTATTTAATTTATGTTTCTTACATTACATAATATTTAAAGCTTATAATTTAACATGATAATGTAGTGTTGTTTTCATGAATACATGACAAGTATGAATTAAACAAGTCGAAGTAGGAGGCAGAAACAGCAGAAATTAAGAATTAAGTAAAAAAACCCCTCTATATTTTCTCTATCCCAGCAGATATAGCATCTATCAAACATTTAAATGTTTCACTTAACAGTAATGCCTCCTTATTGTTTATTGCTTCTTTGTTTTCCTCACCTGAAGTTGCTTCGGATAAAAGCACCTGCTAAATGCCTAAATTAAAAGGTAAATGTGATTACTATTACTATTATGAATGCATAACAGTATTAACATGTAATCCTGATAAAGTGAATAATAAATAAAAAGTAGTTTAGAAGTTGTTTTTGTGGAATAAAGGGACTGAAAAGTGTTTCTACACCAACCTGACACTTTATTATTGTGGTCTGGCATTTTAGTCATTTAGCCAATAGGAAAAAAGCTGATTTCTCAGCTTTTTGAGAATTCAAATCATAGCAATTTTGAATAAAAGAAAACAGGGGACGGGAATGGGAGACTGTGCATCAAACATTACATTGGACTTTTTAGGGATGAATATATAGATTTCTCTGACAAGATGGGCTGTTATTATTCTGACTTTACCCAAAGTAAACTCAGCCAGAGATAGCAAGTACACCTTTCAGTTGGGTGGCCAGGGCCAAAAGACTTCACGAAAGTGTTTTTAAAGGGGGGCAGGGCTGCTCTGCCCTATGACAGAGCAGCCCTGCTGGGCGGGAAATACAGGATCATGAACCCTGTTATTATTAACAAGGACAAAGAGAACAAGCAAACCGCAGTCTGGCTGCCAATGTGACAAGTATGGATTTACTGCTTAGAATTTTACAAGAGGACATTTAGCCTTCAAACACCAACTGAAGGAGGAACACAGAAAATATGAGATCTAAAGTGCTAATGAAGGACTGCTTAGACTGAGTGCTCAATGCTTCATGTCTGAGTGACATGGGAGAATACAAAAGCCATTTATAGCACCTTTACACAACCAACTAGGCATTAAAATCAATACAAACGAGTGCAGCAATCTTTTTCTACAGAGAATCAGAACTTCACACCACTGGAACTGCAACTAAGCTTTACAAACTTAAATTTTACCAAACAAAAGTATTGACTAGGTTAACCTAAAATTTATGGGGAAATAGGGTAAGACATTTCAATGCAAAAGAGAGACTGGTCAATAAAAGCATGATTTTTTCAGCAGATTACCCTCCTGCTGCCTCATTGCCTCTGCAGTATGTGTGTGTCTCTGTGTGTGTGTGTGTGTGTGTGGATGATGAAGTATTGGGGTCGGGTAGAGGGCAGTGGTCAGAGGACAACAACAGTCTAAACCTGGCATGAGCTTCTTCATGTCTAAACTTTGCCAGGCTACAACTGTGACACACACATATGCAAATACACACCCTATTATTCATCCATAAGTTGAAATGCAGTCAATGTATGAAACCTTGCTGTTTCTATGGAACATCAACTCATCTCTGCTGTAATTGTATTTTGTAATATATTTATATACATTTATATATTTACACATCAGACACAAGGGAAAGAAAGAGCTCTCTCAGAGGAAGGCAAGGAATGTCACTAAAATGTTCACACAAGGACCTAAATCTTCTAAGAGGGCTTCAAAGAGAATCACACAGACAAAATAAAGAAAGTATTTAGTGTTCATCTTAAGTAAGTAAATCCTGAAGTCGCTGAACCTTTGCTTATCTGCCTGTTCTGTCACTTGTGCTCCCACCACTTGGAAACAAAGATCTGGAACACTGATAAACCCAGAAGTTAACCAGATGATTAATAGAATATCCTGGCTTCCTTTTGCAATTGTTAAAAAGCAAAATAATAAGCAATAGGACCTCATATACAAACCCCCAAACAGCATGCATACCCTACAAAATCTAAAGGGCTGCAGGCTGAAGTGGAGTGCTCTTGGCATGTATCTTAAAGGTTCTCTGCGCAGGGACCTAATGAGCATGTTCATTTCCATTTACATTGTTTCTTTGACAATAATGATGTCCCATTAGGGGAGACTAAAGGGTTATAGAGTGAGAAATGCGCCAGGCCTCATTACCAAAGGTGGGGAGGGAGGTGCCTTTAATTGCTCTATCAGGGCCCAGAGTTACACTTGATAGGACAACAGAAGCTGACTTTGGGGAGAGGGAGGGGCAGAGGGAAAGATAGAAATAGAGAGAGAGAGAGAGAGAGAGAGAGGTAAAGTATGTAAAACCAGTGGAGAATAGTGTGTGACTGGAATGGGAAATCTGGTATGCTCTGTGAACAAAGGCCATATGCTGGATCTAAACTCAACGGTGTAGAGTATAACTAAAAAATTGCAGCCGTACCATAACAGTTTAGAGATTACGATCTTCTGGGGACAGATTAAAAACTGGAAAAAATCTTGGTAAAAATTGTTTATTAGAGATTTGAAAATTTAATTTGAAAAGATCCTTTTCAAAGCTTTTTACCGTTTTACTAGGCTGCTGCTGTGCAACCTCACTTGCTTGTACCTCTTGTGATATTTATAAACAACAGATATACCTTACCACTTTTAAATGTGAAATTAAAATAGCACTGTTTACTCCTTTTTTCACTACTTTGGAAAAATCAAGGGATAACAGCTGCTTGCAAAATAATGCTATATGCAAATGACATTTATGTCACACCACTTCATAAAGAAGCGTAGTTTCCTTCTCATTCCACTCTGTGTGCCAAATTTCATAGCTTTCCTATATAATGTTCTATGAGCTGTCATAGACTTCAAGAGTGGAGGAAGAAAATTAAATAGTATAGCTGCAAGTAGTAATTTTTTGGTTGATACATAAGAAAAAGGCTGAAAAAGAAAACATTGGATATTGTTGAATTTGACATTCTTTAAGAAATCTAAAGAAATCCCTCTCTTGATTTTAGGACAAAGTTTTCAAAAGTTATTAGAAAAAAGTTTGGGTGGAAACTGTGCATGTCACCTCATGTTAAGATCAGTATGGCGTACCATTGTGTGAGTCAATACACAAAAGTTTGTTGAAGATATAAATTGAAATGCAAATTTTGTTATATCTCTTGGGGCTTAGCCCAAACTTTGCAGGTCAAAAACTTTGACAGATGTCAAAAATAGCTAACCATGGATGTCAGCTCCCTTCCCTGCAGTTCGTCTCCATGCCTCTAGAGGTCCCCCTATGTTCCCCTCTGCCTCAGCTTTGCCCCACCTGTATTTTCATTAACTATCTGGTTCTATGGGCTGCCATTGATGCAATGGCAGAAGAAGAAATGAATACAGTAGGTGCTTGACCCCTAATAATAAGAAAACTAATGTATATAATATGTATTAATATGTAACCTATGTATGTAGTTAATAAATGTAGTTAACTGATGTATTGTAATATAGATAGATCATAGTCCCACTGTCTCTGGTCTGGTCCCATCCCGTATTCGCCAGCATCCGGCCCTGACAAAGCTTCAGGAACTCAACTGCATTGAAACGCTATAGGAACCAGACTTAGAAATCCCCGCCTAGTATGTAGGCGCATAGCTAAGGCAAGAGAACAGAGGAGCCCAGAGTGGCTTGCATATCGAGGCCATAGAACCTCACAAATGCTTTGGCCAGGCCAGGCACCAATTCTAAATAGGATGGGGCCACTATGAGGGCTTGAAGATCCCTAACTCTTCCCAGGTGATAGCTAGAAGAAAGTGCATTTTGGTGGACAGAAGGATGATCCAAGATCTCCTCTGTAGGCTGGGAAAAGAAGCACAGAGAGCCTCAGCACACTACCACCAGGTCCCACAGCTGGGACACAAGATTGCACCTGGAGCATTAATGCACTGCTGAGCAAACTTGGAACCAGGGCCTGTTTGCCAACTGACTGGCCACCTGACTGGCCAACTGACAGGGGTGTGGTAGGCCAACAGCTGCCACATAAACCATCGAGGTGGAGTGAGCCAATCCTTCA
This sequence comes from Yasuhikotakia modesta, assembly GCA_036877545.1. Classification (NCBI taxonomy): domain Eukaryota; kingdom Metazoa; phylum Chordata; class Actinopteri; order Cypriniformes; family Botiidae; genus Yasuhikotakia; species Yasuhikotakia modesta. The sequence continues at coordinate 13,273 of JBAJNP010007737.1, read as the reverse complement.
GAGAAACATGGCTGCAAGAGCTAGTGGTTGAGCTGGTGGTCTCTGCACCAAAAAGTGAAGGCATACAGTTTCTTTGCAAAGGGAGCCCTGGTCAGACAAACCTGCACCATGACATTTAGCTGCAGTGGAACAGGATGAGTCAGAGAGAACCAAAGGGGATATTGGTCTCGAGAGAGGCGAAGAGGTCCACTTGGGCTTGACCAAAGATTCTTCAAATCCGCTTCACCACCTTGGGATATGAGAACACCACTGTGTTCTCGGTGCACACCAACACATGATGGCCTCTCAGGTCCGGGAGTTTTCTTTGTTCAGTCTCACTCTATTTCTTTCATATGGGCAAGAACAACATCTCAATGTTAAGCTTCCATCTGCTCAAACTGAGCTAATCAATCATTAATATAATTGAGTATGCCGATGCCCAGGTATCACAAAGGAACCAGACCAGCATCCACACACCTCATACTGTAAAACTGTAGGGTGAAAGTGCAAGGCCCCTGATAGCAAACTTCAGGAACTTCCTGTGTGGAGAAAAGATGGAGATGTGAATGTATGTGTCTTTCAGATCAATAGTGAAAAACCAATCTTCAGACTTGATTTGAGACAAATCTAGAGAATGTTTACTACCTGTTCTATAACCAGAGCCCTGGGGCACTGAGGAGAGACGTCACAGTGTGATGAGGTGTATACCGCTCTTCTTTACAGAAGACTGCCCTCTGAAGTCCTGGTAAGTGACCGTCAGGAACTTTTAGTGAAAGTCCTCTTAGACATAAGGTTCTCAGATGCCTGTCCTGCCTTGAGGACAGAGAACGTTGACGCAGAGCATTGAGAAAACCTCACCCTTAATAGCGGAAAACAGGAGGTGACGCTCTGTTTCTGTGTCTCCCTACTTTCTGGTTTCTGGTTGGTTTCTGTGAGAACCAACTTTTGCAAACACTGGCCACTACCTTATTCTAATTAGTAAAACATCCCAGTGAAGTAGAAATTGACACAAACATCCTTAATTTGGAGTCATTTTTTAGATTATGTCAAATATTGTTTCTTAATCTGGTAAACAACTGCTTTAATATTAAGCCTTTTTGCTTGAAATTAAATTAAACAATGTTTTTGAGATGCTTACATATTTAGGCACTGTAGGAACATAAAAAAATGTCTACAAAATAAAAACGTAAGTGCATATTTGGAACAGTGGATTTTTCAGTAGTAAACAACAGTGAAAGAGTAGGAAAAAAGATACTGCCATGAGTGCCGTTAGAATACAAAGAACATGGGCAATAAACATTTCAAATAATAAAATCTTGTTTAGGTACACAATATGGCACTTTCTTTGGAACTTGACAACAGCAAATGTTACATAGCTTTGTTACATAAAACAGAATACACTGTAAAGTTTATGACATTTATGTCCATATTTCTGACATTTCTGTAACAATAACTTTAAAGTGGTGATGATTAGCAATAAATGCCAACAGATAAGTAGGTCTAGACACCTGTGTTTCTATCTAAAAGGTAGATAATGAAAAAACAATAGCTCTGTCATCACCTTTGGGTTCCTGATTGCATTATCAAAACTACAGCCGGGTTTGGCATCTGGGTGTGACCTTGTTAACTGCCAGGGTAATTAAGTTTAACCAATTGGGAGAGGGGATGATAAATTATTAGCAGGTAGATTTTGTTAACATTTTATTAAATTGGCCTGCCAAATGGGTCAGACAAATTATCTTGGGCCTCATTTGTTGGAGGCTGGCCACACTGGCGCAGGTTACAATTATTTATAATTTCAAACTGTTGAAAACCAACACAGTTCGGCATCAGCCGCATAAAGAAATTTACAAATGATCTGATGAGGGTGTATTTAAGCCTTTCTCCATCATTTCTAGCCAGCAGGGGAAAAGACGGGAAAAGGAGAAAAAAGGTGAGTGAAAGAGTGTGAAAAAGATAAAGAAAGAACAGCGTGCTGTAATTACAGAACACAATTAGGTTCTTCTGGGAGGTTTGCTGGCACTGGTGGTCTCAGTGTAGAAGCAGAGGGAACATATGGAATGACTCCCGGAGGTCCTTGACCCGTCTGCTGGCAGAGCTACAAGCTGCATCTGAATTAGACTGTTCTACATGTACTATTTCTGCCACAACAACAAATCTGAACACTGTTAATTATGAAGCCGCAATAATCAAGCCCAGTAGATAGGAGTGGATTGGATTTCCAGTAAAACCATCATGTATCATTGTGTACAAGAGTTCATACCTTTATGAACCCATACCTTTTAGCATTTAAAACAAACTCATCATCTAACAAAATGTTTTATGACAGCAAGAGGTGGGATTGATTTTTAACCTAAACAGTATTCATGATTTTTTCTTTTGACAAGACTGCGCATATTACAACATGACACTTACAATTACTTATTGTCTAATTGTTTTGACCCACTTTCAGGTCATAGTAAATGTATTATCGAAAACAATCTGCTATTTAAGAATATCCTAATAGTTTCAATGGTATGAAACTTGTCAAGGCAAAAACAAAAAAAATCTGACAACACTTAAAAAGCCACAACACTGTTTTCCTTAGAACACCTTCCCAGAGGTAAGACAATGTTTACAATATTGGAAAAATCTAGTAAAAAGAACTTGCTCCATGCAATTGTTTTTTCTTCAACCTAACATTTTAAGTATTTATAATATAATCCATTAAAGCAATTATTTGTATATTTACAGACTATAGACTTCCTAAACCAAACAATTCATTCCTAAATAAACTTACAGTTATTAGCACACTGCAGCCATTTGTTTAAAGATGATTTAGGAGTAAATTTGTGCTCTGATACTTCCAATTTTGATTCTTTGTTCAAATGTGCAGGCTCATTTATCACCATGGCTTAACAACAAAAAACAATTTTTTCCAGGCCACATGATCCATTAGCTCAAATTTTAACTTGGCTTGTCCATGTTTTGTACTGTTCAGAAAAAAATAAACATTTTGTTTTTATTAAGGTTTTTTTGTATAGTTTATGCTTGAGTTATTGTTCAGTTTTTAATTATTAGGGGTTTTATATTAGTACATTTTTCACACTGTCCCCAGGTTAGTAGACTATTTTCATTGTTGACCTCTGCATGACACTAAAGGGAAATGAACAGCACAACTATTCGTTTTTATACTGAAAACAATACTAAACATTACACAAAGTAAAAATGTCTACTTGCAAGTTCAAGTTCAATTTGGTCATTATTACATATACATAGATTTTTTTATTAACCAGCTCAACAAAACGGACAATTTGTTCAACCAATGTTATTGGTTGTGAAAATGTATGTATTGTTTAACAAAAAATGAAAAATGAAATAATGGATTTAACATGTATTGCAAGTCACAGTATGAACATAAAATGTATATATGGCACTATAATACATAAACCTCAACATGTACATCAAATATGAATTGTATGACTAAAAACTGCACAAACTTAAAAATCTTAGGACACAGCATTTTAAGCATGATGTACGGCAGCTTGAGGAGATTTACATTTATTCATTTGGCAGATGCTTTTATCCAAAGCAACTTACAGTAAATTCAACGTACACATATTTTTTCAAACCCACAATCTTTGCGGTGTTAACGCAATGCTCTACCAGTTGAGCTAACAGGAAGACTATAGAGATCATACAATATATGATAAATAATCACAAAGGACAAGCTACCATTCTTTTTCAAAATCTGCTGTATGCATTTCAGGTTTTTGATTTGACGTATTTGATTTAAGGTTGGCAGTTAATGGTTTACAGTTGGCTGCAAATATTCAGTGGTCATTTAAATGATTCATGACATTTTAATCACTAGTTATTATTAGTTAAAGATGGGATTGTGATTGGATAAGGTGATAAGGTAAGCATACATTTGTAAAAAACACAATAGGTCTGATAAAACATTTTGCTATTGTTTCTATCAAAACAATTTAAGTGAAACAAACTGGAGAGGCAGTCTACAGTTATGGGCACTGCCTCCTAAAGATTTAAAATCTATAGGTTTTTCGGCAAAACACATTGCTAGCTTCTCAGTATGCTGAAATCTCAGGGTTTGAGTGCCAGATAGTGATCAAAAGAAACCCATCTACTCATCTAAACATGACCCTACATAACAAGACGTGTATGAAGGGAGTGGACACTTCAATTATACATCTGAAAGCTTAGCTTTCACTAACACTAATAACATGCAGAGGCAGATGTTGAGAGGGGCGTCTGGTCTCTAGAATCGGGAGAAATGGGAAAAAGACATTGAAATTTTATCACCTGCGAGGTTTTTCACAGTTTCACAGTTTTTCAGAAGTTTAATTAAATTCATAAGATTCCACCTTTCAAATAAATACTTCTGTAAATGATAAACCTTATTAGATGGCCACTAAATGTCTTGGGCTGTAACTATGACTACAGAGCCCCTGGAAAAGGACAGATATATTCACGTCAACCATTAATTACTTTAGGGATTAATAGATTAATGAACAGGAAAAACAATATGCACAAAACAAGATGTCAAACAGATGCAATTCCATTAGCTGGAGGTGGATTTGCACAGAAAAGCTCAATATAATACCTGAGAAGCACTGAATATTCAGCTAAAGCAGAATAAAACCTCTCCATCAAAGTTCCATATAATGTAGTGTTAACTGCATCTCTAACATTCTGTGAGCTATGCCCTTCTGGTGTAAACTGGTCAAGAGACCAATTTTGGTTTCGTTGTTTAATAGCTATCAACAACAATAATAAGAAAGCACAAAAATCCTGGGTCCACAGTTTGCTTTATTTCAAATTTAGACCAGAATATGACACAAGCAGTACTTTCAACCTGGGTTAAAGCCTTCCACGGGAAGAGATAAAAATGACTCAGTTATTGTAACACCCCTGTCTGGACTGTCATTTTGGTTTGTCCCATGTTGTTACCATATTTGGAGATCCTGTTTTTGTCCTGTCTAGTCACAGCTATTTGTAGTTAATGTTTGTCTAGTGTCTAGTCTGTTCATGTTCATTCCACGTTGGTTGGTTATTGTTGTTGTGCGTTCTCAGTGTTGCCTGGTAATGTTATCTTGTCCTTGGATTGTTTGGTTTAAAACCCTTATTTTGGATTACTGGCCATCTATAATTCCTCTTTTGTTTTGTTCATGGACTTTCATATCCTCCTGCTGGAGCAGGGGGAGCTCTCTCTCTAGGACTACATGAAGGAATTTCTAGCCCTGAATTCACACACTTCAAGGACCACCCACTGTGTATTTTTTTACCACAATCTGTCTGTAGAGGGTCCTTGAGAGAGCCTTCTGGCTTTTTTGAGTGGGTGCTGACCCAGTGCCCAGCCCTCCATCATCCCAGACTGCAGAGACACAACGACCGACGAGTCATTGCAAGAGTGTGCCACAGGGAGCTGAGGGTCATCCTGGAGCCTGAGCCGGTGCGGTCAGAGCAGGTGCATGTGCTTGCGGTGGAGCATAATCTAGCTGACCAAGATGAGGGAGGCTACACCCACTGCATGATCACTGAGGGTAAGCCACCACTGGCCAATGCACAGTTTTCCTGCTGTTATTATGTCTGATCAAGATTTCCCAACCACTCTCTCATTCATGTCTGGAAATGTCTGCTATGCTGAAAAAGCCACACCGTCACTCACCCTTAGCCCACCATCAGTGCAGTGGCTGAGCTGCAGGGCTGCCAGCTACAATTGATGCAGTGGCTGGTGGATGCCTTGTCATTTCCACTAGTCTCTGAATCCTGGACTCCGCCTTGGCCATCTGAACATTATGGAGGGAGGGGGAATACTGTAACACCCCTGTCTGGACTGTCATGTTGGTTTGTCTTATTGGAGTTCCTATTTTTGTCCTGTCTAATTAGTACCCTTATTGTACTAAAGTGTTCATGCTCCTTCCACGTTTGTCTGTTATTGATGTAATGTGTTCTGTCTCATGTTGTTCATGCCTGTATCACTCTTGGATTAAAATTTTTTTTGTCATTTCATGCCTGTTTTGTGAGCATAAACACTACAGTTTTGTATGTAACCTTTCCTTGATTGAGGTAATAAGATAGTGTTAATGTAGTGACACTAGGCTAATCACTCTTGGGAGGCTATTCCATTTTCTTAGGTGGCAATGTAAATTGTTTATAAAAAAAACAACTCTACACTCTGTTAATGTCGTGACACTCCAAAATGGGAATGCACCTTGGTGAAAGAGCACTAATTATTGCCTCTGGAGCAAGGGTGCTGTTGCAGGCTTGACACTAGACATGTGATGGTATTCGGTAATGCCACTTCAAACACTTCACTTCAAAATAAGATAAGATATTCCTTTATTTGTCCCACAGTGGGGAAATTGCATTTAGCAACAGCAGGTACAGTACAGAGAGAAGAATTTCTAGACTATACCAAAATATACAATACATAACACTATACATAAATAGCTTAATAGGGCAAAAGCAAAAAATATATACACAAATGCAAATTGGAAATGAATAATGTAAATTCCTGTAGTATAGTGGTATAGTATTGCACATTAAAATAAAAATATTGCACATAACTCGGAATACAAGTACTGCAGTAAGAGTTTATAAATAAATAAATTAGCAGTTGTTATAGAGTCTTACAGCAGCAGGAAGGAAAGAGTGATGAAATCTCTAATCTTCACACACTGAGGGTGGAGCAGTCTGTCACTGAAGCTGCTCTCCAGAGCTGACAGAATGTCCTGCAGGGGTCCTACAGTTTTGTCCCGCACTGAGTCCAGAGGATAGAGCTGGACCTCTTGAAAGTGAAAGTGACATGTTTGTCAGTTACGGTTGCCCATAACCGATATGTGACTTCTGCATTTAACCCATCCATGTGAGGAGTGAACACACACTGCAAGTCAGGAACACACACACACCCGGAGCAGTGGGCAGCTATCCCTGCAGCACCCGGGGAGCAATCAGGGGTTAGGTGCCTTGCTCAAGGGCACTTCAGTTGCTATCTGCCGGTGCTGGAATCGAACCAGCAACCTACTGATTACAAGCCCGACTCCTTAACCAGTAGACCACAACTGACCTTGTCCTCTCCCTCTCAGTGATGCAGCTGCTCCAGCAGACTACACCATACAGGATGGCTGATGTCACCACAGAGTCATAAAATGTTTTTAGGAGCACCCCCTGCACACCAAAGGACCGCAGTCTTCTCAAGAGGTGGAGCCTGCCCTGACCCCTCCTGTAAAGTGCATCTGTGTTGTGAGACCTGTCCAGTTTGTGGTTTAGGTGAACACCCAGGTACTTATAAGAGTCCACTCTCTCAATGTTCCACTCCCTGGATGTTTACCGGTGAGGGGGCAGACCAGTGTCTGCGTAAATCCACCACCAACCCCTTGGTCTTTCCCGTGTTGATAAAAGGTGATTTGGCCGACACCAGTCCACAAAGTCCTGTACCAGTCTTCTGTACTCTGCATCATCATCATCACTGATCAGGCCAACGATGGCTGAGTAATCAGAGAACTTGAGCAGGACACAGCTGTCCGTGTTGTACCTGAAGTCTGCAGTGAAGAGGGTAAAAAGGAATGGCACAAGCACCGTGCCCTGGGGGACACTCACACTGCAGGTCAGGGTATCAGATACACAGTCTCTGGCTCTCACAAACTGGGGCCTATTTGTAAGATAGTCCAGGACCTACTCCGCAAGAGGTAACTCCACTCCAGCACACTCCAACTTGTCCCTCAAGAGCGATGGCTGAATTGTATTGAATGCGCTGGAGAAGTCACAAAATAAAACCCTCACAGCACTGCCGGGCTTCTTCAAGTGAGTTAAAGCACGGTGCAGCAGGAAGATCACAGCATCCTCCACTCCAATCCCTGGGTCGATAGGCAAACTGCAGCGGGTCCATCGCTGAGTTCACCTCGGAGCGGAGGTGGCCCAGGACCAGTCTCTCCAGTGTCTTCATTAGATGTGATGTAAAAGCCACTGGCCTAAAGCTGCTGAGGTCTCTGGTATGCGGTGTTTTGGGCACTGGCACCACACAGAAGGTCACAGTTCCTCTGGAACCTGATGGATCCCATCAGGTCTGGCTGCCTTCCTTACTTTAATCCTCCTCAGCTCTTTTCCTCACTTGTTCATTTTGACTGAACAATGTCCTGGTTTGCACCATCTCTCATTTACAAACACAGCAAGACCTCCTCCCTTCCTCTTACCACTATCCTTTGTCCTGTCTGCCCTCCGGAGGTGAAAATAATCCAATATGACGGCAGAGTCCGGGATGTGAGGGGTTAACCAGGTCTCCGTGAACACAATGACGCTACACTCTCTATACTCACGCTGGTGCCGAGTCAGCGCCGCCGGCTCGTTGATTTTCTTTAGAAGAGAGCTCACATTTCCCATGATGACGGAGGACGGGTCTCTAGCGTCTCTTCTTTTCCCGGAGTTTTCTTCCCGCTCTGCGTCCTCGGCGAATCTTCCGAAGCAGCTCCACGGGAATCAAATGTTTGTGGCTTAGAGGGGGCTGTTGTGGCCTATTGGTTAAGAAGTTGGGCTTGTAATTAGTTGGTTGCTGGTCCTATTCCAGAGCCAGCCAGTAGCAACTAAAGTGCCCATGAGCAAGCCACCTAACCTCAGATTGTTCCCCGGGTGCTGTAGTGATAGCTGCCCACTGCTCTGGGTGTGTGTTCACTCCTCATGAAGGATGGGTTAAATGCACATTTAACCCATCACATACTGCATGTATCCTGAGCAAGAGACGTGTGTTCACTCCATTGTATTAAATCAATCATGCCATTTGTTTAAATTTAAGGTACTTTTGAGGTACTCTTTGTTATTTAAAATAGTTGTTTTTAGAAAGAAAACACTGAATTTGTTTGATTTTTTAACAGTTTTTTTTCATTCAAATGAATATAGTGATAATATTGTGATAAAATCATAATTCATTCAACGCAGCATGAAAATGTAATACAGTCACATCCTTACATGACACCCTGCAGGCTTGTCCAGCAAAATAATGGCCTGAAGGTTTGCCACTTGGTCCCTGAAGGGAGTTGTGAGAATTTTGTGCACATAGCTCAGAACTGAAAGTACTCATTAGACACAGACAACACCTGAAGGTTCCCAGCATTTTGTGGATGCATGATAGTGGCAATCAGGAGAACGAAAAAAGGAGACCATTCGACTGACTCCAGAGGCTCAATGGAGGACTCCTAAGATACATGAAGACCAATGAGCGATCCCAAGAGTTCCCCCACCTCTTTGCACCTTCAAGGAATCAGAATATCAGATTGTGCCTCCCTAAGGATTAACAACCACATACACCTTCAGGGCAGAGAGAAATAGATGTCGGAATAGACTTAGAACGGATCAAATAGGAAGGGTCTGTGGGGTTTCCCCTTGGGAAAAATACCATTCTAGGAAAAGATGCAGAGGGCCACCGGACACGAAGGGTGTCAATGCCTCTCTGCAAGATTGGCCCAGGGACTCCAGAAACAGCTTTCTATCTGATTTGGTGATGGCTCATGCTGTGACATGGGCCAAATAGAAAGACACTCACCCAGCCTAGTTGTGCAATGGGGGTAAATCACAACATATTTTTGTCCTAATACAGTGTAGTCTTAATCTTAAAAACAGACTTAATCCCACTTAGTGTTTTCTTTTTGAAATATTTATGTAGGGCAGGTCACATCTCCCTTTTAAACCATAGCAGAAATGTGGTGCATGTGGCCGCCTTTAAACTTTATATAGCCCTGACTAACCACACAATAAACTTCTTTTCCTTTCCTCTTGGACTTTGCTTGCTCCCACCATCCCTCATTCAAATTAGATTCTGGTCCTTTTCAGCTCCATATGTAATCAATACATTGTTTATTTCTAACATTTAAAATTACGGTTGGCCAATAAAGCTAGCAACCTGTACATTAGAATTTAACAGATGTTCAGAAGGAAGTTGATACAAAATTACAGAAAACACTAGAATACACATCCCAGTCAGTGCAATTATAGCTGGGAACAGAAAGCCCTTCTGACTTTGTTACACCTTGGGATAACTGATCAGTTGTCTTTGATGTTTGTAGGTAAAACAGTTTAAGAAACAAAACAACGAAGCTGCCGCTACATGTTTTCAGTAAACACAATTTCATATTCAAGGCAATGGATTTCTGCACAAAGTATGCTCAGATTATTGTATCTGCTCAAAAGATGTGATGCACCTCCTTATGGTGAAACACACACAGACACAACACATTGTTTGACTACATCTACACTACTAAAGACCTCAGGGACACCATTTTATACTCTTTAGGCAAACTTTCCAGCATTGAGCCACAGGCTGCTACATTCTTATAATTAATCACTAGAACTTCATTTACATTTACATTCCCCTGCCCACAATGAAGCTAATGTTTGCTAGCTAACTGCTTGGGTTAGCTCTACATAGATCAATCTATTTCCAACAAAATAAATAGGTAAGAAAAAAAATTATGTGCAAATAGCTTTATAAAATGCACTTGCAAACATGCAAATGAACAGATTTTGTCTGCAATTTCACCATCAAAAATGAATGAAAGTTAAGTTGGGATGAAAATGCAAAATGTACTGATATGAACAGCATTATCTGTACCAAGTTATTTATAATAAGTTGGGGCTATTTTCTTTAATTGGGTTCTTAGTGACTGAAGTGCAGTCATCTTCTGGAATATATGACGGTAAATAAAGCCAGTGATGACTTCTTCCAACTAAACATCAAAAGAAAAATACTTTTCACACTGCCCCATATATTACATTTAATATAGTTACATTAAGTTAACATAAATCAGAAATGTCATTTGTTTCATCTTGACATGTGACATGTTTTTAAAAATGGCTTTTTTAAAAGAAAAGAAAAGGTTAAAAAAGGACAGGGTGACGTTAGCTTTCAAAAGTTTTCATACACATCTCATACACATTTCATACAGAGAATCTGTTTAGGAGGAATTGGTTATTTAATTTTAATTAAACAGAAAAAAAGCAAAATATGGTAATTTTGATTTTATTTGATTTATTTATTTACACAATACATAGTACTAAAGTTACATACATATTACAGTTAATGTTACACAGTAAATTCAAGGTAAATGTTTGTAAGAGTGGTGGTGTGAATTGAAAAGCCTTCTAATTTAAGCATGGCAGAATGTTTTCTGTTTTCCTTGTCAATGAGGTTTAGAATGCTGGGAGTTTTTAATATGGTTATAGGGTAGTGCTGTTTCGTTCCAATTTGAGTATTTAGCTTTTGGTTTTTCTCATTTTAAACTCAAAACAGCAGCACCTAATCAAATTTCCAGCCAATTTTGTAGTCTCACCAGTGCAACCTCTAACAAAATTTTGCCATACCTGCAAGAAAAATGGTCATAAAATGCGACCAGTTAGCTGCCATCTGGAGTCCTGGCTGGGCTGTCTTGGGCTTCACCGCTTGTTTCCAAGGCTAATTTATTTAGACACAACACCAGGAGTGTAAAACTGGAGCTCAGATATGGAAAATAATATCCTTCATTTGTATGGATGTACATCTGGAAAATGGTTACAATCCAAAACAGCAGGAGAGAGATGATGATCTCCAGTAATTTAATAATCAGACTGTATGTGATTGGAAGGTACTAAAGGTTGTGACAGTGCAAGATCTCCTGAGAACAGTTGGAAATGTATAGAAAAGGCAGCTCCAGCAATGTTCTGGCAGGGTGAAAGTTGTCAGATAGCATACAGCATAGCAAAACTGAAAAATCCTGGCCTCCTCATATAATAATTGCATGTAATAATGTCTTTCTGCAAAGCATTTCATTTATTTTGTAGGAGAAAAATAAACAAGTGAAATCAAGTGTGTGTGGTTTTGCTTTATTCAGCTTCTTTGCACTAAGGGCAATGTAACTCTGTTATGGTGATCCCCACATAAACTCATATAATGATGCCCTGCGGCCATGTGAAACTCTACAACTGTGTCTGGAGTTTCTGGACCTGCTGATCTCATTGGCTAAACTGCATGTTGTGGCTGCTTCCTGTAGGCAGACCTGCTCTATGCAGTGTGGAAGGGTCTAATATGACACTCAGAAAGACAGAAAAGGACAAGCACAACAACTGTATAGGTGCTGAATAGGTTGGGCCTGTTCTTCTGTATGTTCAGTGCTATGCTTGTACAAACACTGTACTACAGTACATGGATTGACACAAACACATCACAATGAACAGATATGGTCAGGACTTATGGTCAAAGCTCAATCAAATCTGTGCAACTGCAGCTTACTTTAGTTGACAGAGCTGTTGTTCTTTGTCAGCTACTTTTACGGATGAAAGCTGAAAGGACAGTGAATTTAAGCGACTCTAAGCCTCAAGCACTTTCTTTATGCATCTAAACACTTCCTCTTCGAATTTTCCTTAAAGAGAATAAGACAGAGAGAATGTCTATTGGCAACTGATTGACAACTCAAAGAGAGTTGATGCATGACCTAAAATGAAACAAAAGAAAGACAACACAGAGGGGGAAAAAAAAGCAACTATAGAACAAAGCATGAGCTCAGACAGAAAACATATCAGCAGCATATCACAGGAGCTGATGGGGATAATGAGAAGAAAACAGATGCTGCGCATCAAACACTCAGGCCAGGGAAAACATGGGGCAGTCCTCATTATAAACTAGCCAGCACAGAGAAGCACAGAAAAACACAAAAGGAAAGGGGAGACACTACAACCATCAGTTCAGTACAGTCCATTTTAATTAGACTAGACAGAGTCTTAGGTACATACAGGGCTGCCTCTGCCCTTCCCTGCTGAGAGTAATGAACAGAAATTTGTTTGTAAAGGAGACAACGATCACACAGGTGTTTGAGAAAGCTGAAGCCGTATGGACACAAGGATTATACAACATACACAAATGTTGGATAAAACCCAATGAAGCTCCTACTGTAGTGCTACATTATAAATGGAGTCACTAAGCAGTGGGACACCAGACATGACTGATTCAAAGCCACGTGTACATGTAAAACAGCTTTAGTTAGGTTACATAGGATACACTCCTAAGGTTGATTCGGAAATCAGTAATGTTAAAGTTATTTCCCCCCCCAAACAAATTTATCAATATTTAACATTTGTGGATTGTGAGATGTTGATTTACGTGCATAGGAAGTGCATCGAAGAAGAAATACATAGAAGTAAGAAGGGTCTTAATCTGGTACTGCTGCCAGTGCTGGGCTAATTGTAGACTGACTTTTGACTGATTTCATGCCTGACTTTTGACTGATTTCATGCCTGTCCTCCTTCTCACTCTCCTCAGCCTGCTTCCTCA
>JBAJNP010007736.1:1392-21852 GCA_036877545.1 Yasuhikotakia modesta | reverse complement strand
AAGTCTCTTGGAGCGAACCTCTAATCCCAACAGGCGATTATTTATTTTTAATTAAATCTGGATTTTTATTATTTTTGACAAATTCCACGTGTTGTACTTTAACGAACTCCTCCTAGAGTTTTTGTCCGATCAACTTTGTGTTGGTGTCATTCTCATCTTAAGGCCTTTGCGATGTTAAATTGAAGCGTTTGAGTTTTCGTGCAAGAACATGACCCGGGCTGCCAAAGTTTTGTCTGTAGGCCTGAGAAAAAACGCCTTTTTCTTCATGGAAAAATGCAGTGTCTGACCGGCCCCATCCTTCACACATTTGATAAAAATCATGGCCTAAACACATCTATAGGATAATACTCAATTACGGTTGTAGCGCCACCTGCAGTCAACAGGAAGTGGCGTGTTTTACACAGGAAATGGCTTTTTTTACACTACGAGTAACCTATACTTTTGCCCACAAATCACTGCTATTAAAGCCAACAAGTGGCTGTGGCACTGGGTGGCGCTAGCAGTCGTTGGTGGCGGTGGCGCTGGCGCTGGGTGGGGATGGCACCGGTGCGAGGTCCCGCTTATCGCTGCTTGCAGCTTTAATTATTCTTCTTCTTCCGCTCCGACTTTCGTCGCACTTTTGAGGGCCTTAGCATGATTGAAAACTCATTACATTTGGAACACGCACCAGCCCCATCGGAAAGTCATGTCTATTAGGGGTTTTAAAATTAGGTGGGGCAAAATGGCTCCACAGCACCACCTAAACTTGCCCAGGGCACTACGGTTAACGTACATGTACCACATTTGGTAGGTCTATAGAAAACTTTAATTCAAATCACTGCTATTAAAGCCAACAAGTGGCTGTGGCATTGGGTGGTGCTAGCAGTCGTTGGTGGCGGTGGCGCTGGGTGGGGATGGCACCGGTGCGAGGTCCCGCTTATTGCTGCTTGCAGCTTTAATTAGGGACTGAGCACTAAGCGTGCGAAGTCCCTATTGTTTCTGTGTTGTTTATTATTATTATTATTATTATTCTCCGGCTTTGATCGGACTTCTGAGGGCCTTATTATGCAAGAAAACTCACCAGATTTTGCACACACACCAGCTCCACGTCTTTTAGAGGTTTTGAAATTAGGCGGGGCAAAATGGCTCCATAGCACCACCTAAACTTGCCCAGGGCATTACGGTTAACGTACATGTACCACATTTGGTAGGTCTATAGAAAACTTTAATTTATTAAAAAAATAATCTGTTTTGTTTAACCAAATGTGGATTAGTCTCATTACACATTGCTAGTCAATGGGTCACCTTGGGTCTACCTGTCCCTTTCTCTGAGTGACAAACAGCCATGGTATATGTTAAAATAAATATATGTATGTTATATATATTGTTACTCGTTTAAGTTCTCATTGAGTGTTACTCATTATGACAGTGACTGTATGGCTCAGGCGAATGTACAGCATTAAATAATAATTAAATCTATTGGCATAGTTCTGTTTTCGTTTCGAATGGGACAGATGCGCACCGTCAGCCCAAGATTAACACGCAAACCTGAAGCCTCCGTTCATAAACAGTTTTACATTAAACTACAGTTATTATAAAGTCTTGATTCATGATGATGCAAAGGATTAATGTTTAAATAGATGTAGTGGCTATAACGTTTGTTATGACGGCAGAACTTTGTGGGCACGTAATGCTGAAAGCATTCAAACAAACATTACAAATACTTACCATTAAGAAACATGTAGATCCTGCCTTTGCTGAACAGGCTCTTCCTCTAATTCAGTGTCTCCTCTGGTTCGGGCTTAAACATATAAGGCTGAATCTGCGCCACAGCTGTTGGTCTGTGTGTTTGTGCAGTAAATGGTTCTGCATGTGTTCAGAAGCCAGATGACGACGTCACATAATTATTCTTTCATGTGGCAGCGAAGGCAGCCAATCAGTGTGAAGCGCTCCGCATATCATTATGAGGTTGTCAGAGCCCCTCCAGCGGCACAGAATTTGCGCAGAACACTCAAATTCACCCATTAAATAGCCCCGCCATAAAATCGTTTTTAAAGAGGTTTTTAGACAGCTTCTGGGGCATTACAGACTTAACTAAAGTGCTGTTCTCTCTATGTCACATCACAGAACAAGAATCTATACTCTGCTCAACCACTCTAGGCCACCTTAAACTTTTTGATCCCTCTTATTTCCACTCTAATGTGACAGAGGAGAGTCATTTTTCAGTGACATTAAAAAAACAGATGTTTAAAATTAGTGATCATATCTCATGAGGCACGAAGCTCCCTCCCACCTAATAGAACTTGCAGCTCTGATGGTGCCAGAAAGGAAATGAAATCTTTCAAAAGATACCAGGGGATACATTATTTACAAACGTGTTTACATCAGCTAACAGCTGAAGACATTCAGGTCGTGACATTGGCTAGAAGCCAACTTTATTAAATTATCTCACAAGTTTTATTAAATTATCTCACAATTTACAACAGGTTTTTGACAACAATTGCAATTTGTTCAAAAGTTCAAGCAGGGTTGATGCCACACCCAGTGTAACTGATCTATATAGAATGGAAACAGTAAAATGCGTTGTACAATAATCAGTACAGAGAATTGGGGTGCAAATTGTTTGGTAAATCTAGTGCAACACACGTGTAGCCAGAGAACTGTGCGAGAATTATAACAGAGAATTGCACAGAGAATTGAAATAATAATAATCCAGAGTGCAGATGAACATGTAGACAGTCCAGAAGTGCAATGATGGTCTTCGGGCTGCATGTTCTGGTCCACAGGCTCCTGAAGCACCTGCCGGAAGGCAGGAAGGAGAACAGTCTGTGGGCAGAAGTGTTCAGAAGCACATTGATATTGTAATATAAAAATGTAATGTATCTTGTAATGTAAATAACAGAGAATAACATTATTATTACTATTACATTATCATTATATGTTATTGATGTAGTCTTGCAGAGTTCAGCAAGGACACAGCTCTTGGAAAAAAAAGCTGTTCCTCAGTCTGCTGGTTCTGGTCCACAGGCTCCTGAAGTGTGTGCCAGAAGGCAGGGGAGTTAACAGTCTGTGCGCTGGGTGGCAATACAGCACGCTCGACGCAGACAATGTTTCTGTTGGATGTCAGCAGCATGTCAACAGCAGGAAGCGGAGCTCCAGAACTCCATGACAGAGCAGCTCCCATACCAGACCGTTATACAATTGGTACGGAGGCTCCCTATTGTGCAGCAATTTAAGTTCACCAGGACGGCAGAGGACACATGGACCTTCTCCCTGTAGGCTGCCTCATTGTTGAATGAATCCAATCACATGTAGAGATACATAACAGATGGAGTGATATCACGACCAGGAAGCTATAAAAGAATGTGCGCTTTATAGCATCGAAGGAATAAATAGAAGTATGGCTAGAGACGCAACTTGCATCTCATTCTTATCAGGGAACCAGGGTTACATATGTAAACTGAATCGTTCCCTTTTTGGAACTTGAGCTGCGTCAGAATGCTATGGAAACAAGATGCCCACTATCCCATACTGAGGGTTTCCCTGCCCTCTGTGTAAAATTGCACAGAACTTGGGCATAAGGAAGTGCCATACAAAGGTTAAAGGTGTGGACCATCCCGCAGTGTCACAGATCTCTTCTTATCACTCATGACCACTCCCCAATTGGTGAGAGCAAGCATCTATCGCAAGCATTACATGGCGACAAGGAGCTCCCAGTAGTGGGCCCTGGAAAGGAACCAAGGTTTCTCATGATCATGAGTAGCGGATTTTTCTGATTTTTCAATGGATTTTTCAATGGTTTTCAGCAGATTTTTTTTGTTGCAAGCTACTACTGTAGGGGCCTCATGCACAGCAGGCCAAAAGGAATTGTATTGGATGCCGTTGCCATTAGGCCCAGTTGTTTCTGGCCTATATACACTGATCAGTTGGCCATTCAAAAGAAGCTTTGCATTCTGATGAAAGCAAGATAGTTGCTGGTAAAAAGGATGGCAACATTCGCAACATCCGCTTTTAAAACAATTCTAAATGACTTCTCATCTATGCTGAGCTCTTATTTTCAGTTATCCTCATGATTTTTTATAATAAAAATAAATTGCTTACAAACTATCCTTTGTGGTGAAATGCAAATTTACTATTTATTATGAAGTAAACATCTTTATTTATTTTGAGGTTAATCATTCACAAGAACAGTTTACTACAAAATCTTGAAACAAAGAAAAGAAGCAGAGATAGAGCATTCTTTGGGTGTTTAAAAGGATATGAATGGGATAAGATACACAAAACAGCTTTTCTCATCACAAAGAACCCAATATGATATATGAATATGAACATAGTAGTATATTACTGTTAGTAAGTAATATCACAGGGTGGATCCAAACATGTAACGTGAAAATCAACATCAGAGATTTTCCAATTAATGGTGGCATAGAAAATATAATAATGTTCAGTATTTGCTTTCCAAATATTAATATTTACAAACTGGTCAATCTTACAACTGCTCAATCATACAACTGCCATACAAAAATAAAAGGAGCCAGTTACAGAAAACACATTAGAGGAAGAAAAAGGGGTTATTTATACATGGGCAGATGCATTATACATAACAGGAGCCACTCTCACACGAGTAAATCAACAAGCCCTAATGCCTTAAACAGACTAATAAACTAAAAACAATGCAAGACACACCCATAAACAATCAGGAATGAAGACAAAAGACAGAAACATGCACATTGATTAAAAACAAATATGATCATAACACATAAAAACAGGAAACAAAAGTAACCAAAACACAAAAATTACTTGACATTCTATTTACTTTATGCTGGGTGTGATGTCACTTGCCCTATTATGAAACATTTAAACTGAAGAATAATTAGAAGATTAATGTATAATATGTAGCCATAGTTACAACATATATAACATATATATAACAATATTATATACAGTAGAATATGCAAAACCATTGTTGAGGTTATTTTGGTTGATCTATGATTTTAAAACCCTGTTATGTCAGTTGTGTCTGCTTGATGTAATTTCTCTGACATCTTTAAAACAGCAAATCAAATCTGCTAGTTTATAAGACAGATATAAAATGCATCAGGTAATGTGTAGTTGTCACAAACTGTGTTTGCAGAGGAACGGGAATCGGACCCAAATGCAGGGTTTTCTTGATTTTATTTATGCAAGGCATAATTCAAAGTTTAAACAGGCAACAATAGGGGCAATCCAAAAACAGTAATCCAAAATTCAAAGCATAGGTTGAGGCAGGCAGCAAACAACAAAATCCAAAACCACAAGAAATCCAAGAAACCACGATGAATATCAAAACCATGATGAATACAAAAACCACGAAGAGCACAAAACCACGAAGAAAGCAAACACAAGCAGGCAACACAAAGACAAAGGCAATACAACACATCGCGACTTCCTGTTTGCTGGCATGCTGTTAAATAGCCAACAAACAGGAAGTCACCAAAGAAGCAGAGAGAGCAAAGACAGACACAGAACTAGGGCTCCCTCTGCTGGCCTGTCGTAACAGTAGTAACACTGTGTGGTCTAGGGAGAAAATATATGACAGTATAGGTCCTATTAGGGGTTCAATACTGTATGCAGTACTTCCACTTACATCTGCACATATTAGAGAATATCTGCATGGCTTTTGAGTTGAGAGGTTATGCAACACTGGTAATAATAGTGTCAAACTCCGCCATTTCTGACCACTAGTGATCCAATTGATTACAAAATTCTAAGTTGGTTTTTGGAGTTCCTATTTAGTGATTTATTCTGGATTTATTCTGTGTTTTGTTTTTCTGTTTTCAGGTGTTTTATTTTGTTACTTTGTTTTCTGAGAAGATCTGTTGTTTTTTGTCTCAAGTGCTGTTCTGTTTGGAATGTTTTTTGTTTTGTTTTAAATAAATCTTTAACCATTTAAGCATTTCATCATTGGGTGTCCCCATCCCTCTCCGCATTTGAGAGGGAGCCCTCACCTACGTAAGTACTGATCACCATGCTTCCCTCTGCTTCCTGTTGAATGAGCAAAGCACACCATTGTTTTTCTGGTGAAATTCAGAATAAGTTTGATGTGTCACATGACCCTCTTCCTATTGAAAAAACTAAAGTTGGCTCCAAGATGGCCGACTTCAAAATGGCCACCATGGTCACCACCCATCTTGAAAAGTTTGCCCCCTCACATAGACTAATGTGCCACAAACAGGACGTTAATATCACCAACCATTCAAATTTTATTAAGGTGTACCCATATAAATGGCCCACCCTGTATTATTATGGTTTTGGATTACTATCTTGTGTTTGACCTTGCCTGCCTATCGTTATTGATTGTTTGCTGCCTTGACCGTTGCCTGTTGTTCGACACTGTTCTTAATAAACTCTGCACATGGATTCTTACAGTGCTCTTCACACCAATGACCAGAGTTTGAGTCCCACTTGTGACAATAGTCCTATCAGCCATGATGAACACAGAAGTGCCTGAACACTGTGCAATGCCGTGGTGCTGTTCCTGCCCAGCAACTGCTTCTTGAGTCCTTCCGTCAGTTTTCAGTACTTGATTTTGTTTTATGGAGTCTCTAGGTGAAGACATGAGGTATCTAAAGAGAAATATGCTACTACTCTGACTTAACTGATAAAAAATAAAATGGGTGAAAACCACCAAGTAAACACTGAAAAAAAGTGAACTTCTGTTGAATTACTTTGAACACAAACTTTATATATAATTGAATAATATCCTACCAAAAGTAAATCAGACAATCCTATCATTTGGAATATCCTATTCTATTCTCTTTAAGCATCCACATAAAATCTGATACATGTGCTAGCGCAACATGTAATTATATGTATTTGTGCATTGCTGTTTGGATAATGAAATGATCCCAAACAGCAATCAAATAAAAAAAACATTTCTACTTGCCTGCAATTAAATAGTCACTAATTCCCCCCAACCACCACACTTTCGATTTACAGTTAGTTTTTATTTTAAATTAAGTATTTAAAGTGGTTTGGTCATTGGCTTATATAAGGGTCGTATAGTATAAAATAATGGTCATTGAATATATAATCCAAGAAAATGCATGCAGAAGGCGAAACAATAGCGAAAACTCAATCGCATACATGCCAAGTTAAAGACAAGAACCAACAACAAAATGAATCAGCTGTAATAAGACACAGCACCTGGTCGTTAGGAGAAGAGCTGGTACATTGTTCTACACTTTAAACTGCACATAGCAGCTATTCAGCACATCTGTGAGGGAGCCATCAATGTCACAGTCAGGTCTTTCAGCCTTCTTTTCAGCCAAAACTTTGTCACCAAGGATTTTCCAGAAAGATTCAATCAAGTTTAGATCAAGACTGGCCATTTCATTATTTCAATGTTTTCTGCTTCCAAGAACTGCTTTACCCATGTTTCTGCATGTCAGGGGGAAAATCACTGACTGTGAGATAAGCGCAGGGAAGAAACCATGTGTTGGTGCTGGAGGTTTTGATAAAAACTTTTGACTTTTATTCCTGATGAGAGATTTGGTCACTGCAGAGTGGGCTTTTAGTCAAAAATCTCTTAAACATCAAGATACTGTATGCTGAGACATCCTTACTCTGTTCAGCGTTGAACTGATGAGCAATTCCAGCTGCAATGTTAAACCGATTGCCCATTGAGATTCTCTGTACTATCCTTTCCTCTTGTGCATTTGTCTTTCTTGTATGACCAGCCATTTTAGGGGACTTGAATGAGTTAGTGACATTGTAAAGGTCACTGGATCTCAACCTAAAAAAGTACTTTTTGTTATTGATATGACAGATCGTCTAGATGTTTTTTGCTTGAAGTTGTTTTTGTGCCCGAGAATTGTGCAGGTGTTTTTTGTCCTATGTAGCTTTGCAGCAGGACTTTTTCTCTAGAAGGCAACAGGAGGAAGAGACACTGCTGGAGTTCTCTCTCCTTCTGATGGGACTCTTTGAGAAAGTGAACAACAGTCGCCTCATGACATAAATGCAGATTTTCTTTTGTGTGACCAATTTGTTGAGCATGTTTTGGATGTCAATCTACGCCAAGAAACAGTTAGTCCACCGTAGTCCCAATTTTACTCTGTAGTGAGGCCATTTGGTGGGAACGAGGGAGTGCTGGGAGGGGCCAAGGGACAAAGTCAATCTGTCCCATTGGCTTATGGAATCCAATATGTACTGCAGAGAGTGAGTTACAGATGGGTGCTGCTAGCCCCTCTGAGATAGACCGCTGAGTTAACCCTCTGGAGTCGACAAACGCGCGTACGCGTTTTGAGGCATAACGCCAAAATGAACTTAAATTATACGTTCAGTTTTTATAGTTCACATAAGAGCAATACATCAATCGAATCTGTAGAGGGTCTACTTTTATTTGTATATTCTCATAATAACAACAAAATGCTGTAATTCTGTAGAATAAAGAAAATAAACAGGGTGCGCTCTTAGCCATCTCCGTTTCAGTCACCTCTCTTCACAGACACGTAAATAAAACAACCCGAGTCTCAGCGAAAACTTGCCACAAAGACAAAACAAATATATGTATAGAAAGCTTGACGTGTCTACATTTAAAATTAACAATTGAGGTCGACAACAAATAATTTGTTTTTATATAATCTGTATGAAAGTAAGGGGTGCTTCGTTTTCTCCGGTATCGCCTCATTATAACTAATGTGATCCCGCCCACCACTGAGCGCGCTGTTCATATGGAGATGATCTGAGGTGAAGCAGGTAATCATGGACACGCCCCCAAGATATGGGATGAAGTCAAAGCGGAGTTTATTGTCTTTTATCCATATACAAGTACATAGCGAAACGAAATAACGTTTATCCAGGACCAAGGTGCTACAGTACAAACAAAACAACACAGCGCTAGAACGCAAACATGACACAAAACAGCAATGTGATACTTACTATGCTATCCAAGTAATGCTAAGCTAACTAGTAATGCTAACATAGTAAAACGCCACGTTTCATCATGATCATCATGGTGTAAATGTATCAGAAAGCTGATCAGTGGCACATCGATAGACACATACGCGCCTCGATTCTTATCAGTGATGCAGTTTATTATCAGCTATACATCTTCTGGTTATTGCTCACGTAACAAGGGACAGATACCGCACCGTTTCATGGAATCTGCACATGAGTCACGCAGATGTTCATATATAATATCAGCATTTTATATTATGGATGCTGTTAGATCTTTGTTAAATCATTGTAGTAATGACATCATTTTGTTTTTCCATGCACTTTCTGCTGTTCCTGCCACTGTTTTTGCACCCACAACAGCTTGACTCTTGTATTGTTTATTTGTTTGTTTTTTCCTAACAAACTCTGTTTAACCTCACAAGCCACTATCACTATCTCAAGCTTATGATGATGCAGTGTGATTGTTTATAGATATTTTCTAATTAAATACAAATATATAAACTTTTCCTTCAGATTCTTTTTTTTGCCTCTTAGTCCCCCCTGTCTGAAAGGCTCATTATGCAGCTCATTATGTGGTCCTTTGTCTTTTCAGGTGTCAGTCACTCATTATGCAGGACAGTTCGCCCTCTTGCATAAAGCACTACTACTCTAAAAGTGACTTGGAAAATTTAAATTAATATATTGTTTTCTGTGAGCAATTAAACATGATGATTTTCACATAATTTTGAAGCAATAGCTCTAGGCTACAAGGTCCAGATCTCAAAGATCTTATGAACAAATTTTCTGTATGTGTTTTATGGCCTTATTTCAGTTATTTCAAAATCTTTCAAAATCACGCATAAACATTGCTCTCTCATAAACAAAATCATGTACATAAATGCTGCTAACATATTATTGTAGCACAGTCTCTGCTGTTTACAGTGATATCAGACTTTAGTCATGTATGTTTATAAGTAATTGAAAAAAGCACAAATGTCAGGACTTGTCAAAACTTCTCCAGGCTCCAAACAAACACCTTAGACCTCAGAGGGTTAAGGGAGACTGTAAAACTGCAAGAGCAGTTAAATCAGCTCACCCAAGGTTTTGTACGTTTGCAGGCCCCTAATTTCCGTAGTTCATTTCCATGTTATGGCATTTACATTTATGCATTTGCAACTCACAGTGAATTCAAGTTACACATTTTTTTCAGTACATGTGCTCCTGTGTAGTACTGTGTAGGAAACACAGTTTGTCTGTGTAGTGTAGTTAATAAATGTTTGTGTATCCACTTGCGATTGTTTCTGTGTTTAACTGCTCATAGACTATGTCAAACGCGACCTCTGGCTCTGGCTTTGTGGCCATCTTGGGCTGAGGCTCTGGCTTGGCGGCCATCTTGGGCTGTGGCTCTGGCTTGGCGGCCATCTTGTGAGTGAAAGCAGTGACCTGCTCCCTTGCGTCACCCACAGTGAATGGTGAACCAGTCAGCAACAAAGCAAAATCCAAAAAGTCCATTAATGAATATTTATCCACCTCGGTGGCAGTGATGGACATGTATGACTCATTTAGACCAAACCGGAACAAGTCCTTATACATTCCTTCATCGTAATATGAAATACTATTAACTAATGCACAGAACTGTACCACATAGTCCTCCATCGAGGAATTACCTTGCCTCAATTGCAGAAGTTCCCGGACCGGGTCCTTGGGAAACCCGCTGGATCCTGGGGTGGCGAAGTGTTCTGTAACGTGGAGGCTAGGCAAGAAGACTGGATCCATACGCTGGGTTTCCATTAATTTATTAAAGTGTGGCATGGTCAGGGACAGGCAGGGTCAACAACACAGGCAAACAGGTATATACAAGATAATCCAAGAATCGTAATCCAAAAACAAGGCAGGGTCAGGGCAGGCAGAAAACAATCAGAAACCATAAAACAGTCCAAGCTCAAAAATCCAACAAGGCAGGCAAAAACAGGCAAGGCAAAAGAGGCAAGGCAAAACAGGCAAAACAAGGACAGGACAGAACAACATGGGCAAAACAGACACTTCGTAACTTCCTGTTTGCTAGGCTGGGTTTTATAGCTAGCAAACAGGAAGTTGCTACAGAAGCAGGGGGAGCAAATGCCAAGGGTAACGGGGAAAGGAACCCCTCTGCTGGCCAGGCATTACAGTTGACGCTCTCCTAGAAACAAATATACAAATTTAGTTATAAAAAAGTTATCATGTGGAGCTGTAGAGTGGTGGTCTACGCCCCTCCGAAATGTCAGTGTCATGTCTTTCACTGCCTTTCTCTCTTCCAACATCGTTTTCTATTTCTCCCCACATCATACAAATTCGGCGAAACGCCGAATATACTCATATGTTTCACATTATTTACATATTTTGGTTGTTTAACTTAAATACCTTTGCAATTCAGAGGCCCAATTTCAAAGAAACGGGTGGAGGCCAGTCAAAACTCATCTACCCATGCAAGCACTGAAAAGTTGTAATGCAATGCGACGTTAATCATACTTTTACCACGTTTGATATATTAATTAATATTATTATTATTGTTTACAAATGAAGTACATCCATGTAATTGCAAATACAGAACTATATTTTACAACCACAAAGATAAAAAATCTGCAAATTCGTTGCTCCCTCAGACTCCAACTAGCACCTTGGACAGCGTAATGAGCAGGTCTTGAGAACAAAGAAATTAAACAGGAATTACACAAATTATTTTAAATTAATTAGACATTAAATTATCATACCAATTAAATCAAACAGTTAGAATTTATTTTCTTATCAAGCTACTTATCAATTTACCTCACATTTGAGGGTGAAATTGGTGAAACTTTGGATAATTAAAAGTACTTATATTATGTTAACGGTAATATATTATAAAAGGTACACGAACATTAGACGTTATACTCACCGCTAAACTGGATGACGCGACACGGCCAACACTAAAGCTCGCCTGAGGAAGTTTTCTTCCACAAAACAAAAGCTTCTTCTCTTTTGTCCCACTTGTAAATTGTATTGGGGTGTAATTTATTCATATCTCTGTTTCACTTTTTATATGTCACATATATGGACAGTGTTCTCCATAAAAAAATCAAGCAGAGCATATTTTAAATCCACCCTGACTCCTGAGGTAATATACTGTAACGTTGACTGACAGTTAAGTGTTTCAGGGTAGGCCATAAGGTGAACCCATTTATGTTTAATCTCGTTCCGACCTCTGTCGTCTACGTACTGTTTGTTGCATACAATAAGTTCTTAGTGAGTTCGAATAAAAAAGTTTTCCTTTGGTTATACCGACGTTTTTTCGGGATATCGTTTTTATAATCTACGTTTTAATAGAGGACTAGTTTGCGTAGAGCGTAATAAGAAAGTAGTGAAACGCGCGTAACATGATCACTTTTGACCAATGCGGTGGCTGCATTTAGTCAATAAAACTCTACTATGGCGGCCTATATGGACTT
Source organism: Yasuhikotakia modesta (assembly GCA_036877545.1). Lineage (NCBI taxonomy): Eukaryota > Metazoa > Chordata > Actinopteri > Cypriniformes > Botiidae > Yasuhikotakia > Yasuhikotakia modesta. The sequence continues at coordinate 9,493 of JBAJNP010007736.1, read as the reverse complement.
AGTGCGCCTTGATTGGTCGAATCAATATGTCCTGCTTTGCTGAAAATCAGGACTGGCAGTTTATTGCGGTTTAAGAATATATGATATTGAGATATAAGATGGGAATATGTATAAGTATTTCTTTTCTAAACGAAATGTGATTCACAAGCGAGCCTGCTTCTAGCAAAGAGTACAGCGCCCTGGTAGAAAGGCTGAAATCTTTATTACAACGCTGTTTGATTTATCGGAACTCTGTGACTCGGATATTCATGGGCATATTTGATAAAGAATTGTCACACAGACTACAGTTAATGTGCACCAGAGTGAAGAGGTAGCGATTCAAGCTCACCAGCAGGGGAAGGCGTGCGATGCAGTACAAGAGATTGCTCAAGAAAAAGCAGCAGCAGACAGAGAAAAACAGAAATGGAAAACTAGAAGAAAAACGACAAAGAACAAGGAGAACCAAAATGTGTAAGATGTGACAAAATCAAACACAGACAACAAGAAATGTGTCCAGCAATAAAATCAACGTGCATTAAATGTAAAAATATGGGTAACTGGAAAAGAATTTGTCACATCAAATCAGTCAGAGAAGTGACAGAGACTGTTGCACAAATGCAGTATTTCCTGGGTGCTGTTTAAAATTCTCAAAGAGATGATTAACAGTGGTCTGTGCGAATTTCCATTGGAAAGACACCAGTTAAATTTAAAATTGATACTGCTGCAGATGCAAACGTCGTGTGAAGAAACGTTTAACACGCTTGATCCCAGAAGAATGCTGGAGCAGTCAAATACAAAAAAAAAACACTGTGCAGTCCAGGAGGACAACTAGAGTTTGTAGGAAAATTCAGTACGACATATAAAGCAAGTGTACATTCGCTGTGTATGTCATCCATGGGCAAAGTGTGAGCAATTTGATATGCCGATCCACTGCTTCCTCAATTGGACTGGTAAAATGCATTGAGGAAATATACAATGTATTCGGCGACCATGGAACCCTTAAAACAGAACCTGTTAAACATATGGTGCGCAAACATAGTGCCAGTACCAAAACCCAACGGAAAAATAAGAATCGGTGTGGCTCTGAAAAAAATGAATGAAAAAAATGAGGCTGTAAAATGGGAAAGATCCCAACACATCTTTCTCTTTTTACAGAGGAGCAGGGGAGCTAATTGCAGCCTTCTCGTCTTTTGATGCCGCCTCTAGTTTTTGGCAGATACCATTACATCCAGAAAGCAACAGATTGCCCACATTCATAACACTGGTTGGAAGGAATTCCTTTAAATGTCTTTCTTTTGGCATCTCAAGTGCCCCAGAAATATTTCAGCAAAAGATGGCAAAAGCTCTCTTGGGGCTTGAAGGAGCATCTGTTTATATGGATGATATACTGGTGTGTGGAGACACCATGGAACAGCATGACCAACGGCTTGCCAGGGTATTGGAAAGAATTGCATCTGCTGGGTTAAAGTTAAACCATGAAAAGTGAGGCAACAACAACTTCACTTCCTTGGTCATTTAATTGACAAATCAGGTGTGAGACCTGATCCTGAGAAGGTCAGAGCAGTCTGTGAGCTCTCACACCTATGAAATATTCAGGAGCTAAAACGTATACTTGGACTGTTTAATTATCTGGGCAAGTACATTTCAAATCTGTCAAGTGAGGGTAAACCATAGTATAACCTTTTGAGGTCAACATTGGTATGAACTTGGGCCTATCCTCAGGAAGCAGCATTTTAGCACATAAAAGATATCCTTTGCACTTCTCCACTTTCTACAATGTGTCTCTACCTACCGCAGTTTCAGCTGACGCTAACAATTATGGCATAGTGTGTTACTGCAGCTGCACAATGGAGACTGGAAACCAGTGGCGTAGTGCTCACACAGTTTGTCTGAGGCCGAGACCAGATACGCCCAGATTGATAATGTCTAGCAAGTGTCTGGGCTTGTGAAAAATTCGAAAAGTATCAGTTTGGCCTTCAAAACTTCAAAACTAGTGACAGATCACATACTGTTAGTACCTCTTATAAATAAAAAGATCAGAGACTACTTATGGGGCTCATGAGATTCACACTGATTGCTGAATATGCTCCAGGGAAAACTTTGTTGGTGGCTGATCACAGAGCCTGTTAGCATGCAAGGAAAATGACCTCATCACACACTCATTTTCCTGCGATGGAAAATGAGTCACACACTCATTTTCCTGCACAGCTGCGATGTGGTGTTACATTGCAGCTATTACTGAAGGCCTGCCTGCAAAACCTCCAAAACTTTAAGCTGCAAGGACCACCCATTGGCCCAACGATGGAATCCAATGGTGTGGATGAGGGTATCTCAAGTGTTCTGTCTTATTCTGTTTTTATAATACTTTACATGATTCACTTTAATTTGGTTTTAATTGACTCTGTTATAAATTCTAATCTGACTCCAATTTGATAAGAAATTAAAATAGTTGTTCTAAGTAGTTTGTTGATCATAATTTAAGGCTTGAATACTTAGAAGTTCTCATACTCCCAGGTATTCCTTCATTAGGGACCCAAGGTTGCAAAGAGTCTCGCACTGTACAGATATTCGCAGAACTCACGGTTAGGCTGATCTTAGTCAGAGGTTGCCAGGTAAACTAATATTATTAAATCTGGCCACTTCCTGCTTGCTCTTGTTTAATAATAGTTTTCTTAGTCATGATCATGCAACTTGCTAAGTCAGGTCATAGACAGAAATCTGGAGATATTGGTTGATGTGCTACCTGCTCCATTCAAACTACAAGCCCCAGTATGATCTTATCCTGACACAATGATTTTGCGGTAACATCGGACTCCTCTAATCTACTGGAAATAGCAATTTCTGAAAACTTTAAATTGATCAAGGAAAAATTAATTTATTCTCCCAGGCAGGTCAAAACACCAATTAAAAGACAAAATATGAATTCAAATTTAAATAAAAAACATGACCAACAAACATATAACAAAACACACACTGTCCAAATCCTACCTGGCAAATGAGACACACAGCAGTTGTGCAGAAAGTTCTGGCTACAGAATGCTTCAGAATGCTGAGACCTTAAGGACACAGCCATTGTGTGCAAAGTTCTGGTTACAGAAGGCTTCCCTGAGACTTTTGCCTTGCCACCTTATATACACAAATGAGACAAAGAGCCATAAAACCCATGGACAGTATGGGGTAAAGGTGACCAGTTTCTCGTGGCCTGAAGGGCCCCTGCTGAGATAGTGAAAGGCACACCCATACCAAGAGAGTAGATCTTCCAGTAAGTTTTAACTCTCTAATATATTACATCCCATAGTCCTAGAAATTAGACCCTTTTACTCATCACACCATGACCTTTAAAATGATACTAAACATGAATATGAAATCTTGATTATTTCACAGGTTACACATACACAGCAAAAACGACAATGTACATTTGACTCAAATTGAATCAAATTTAACACTCCAAAAATGTATATATGACTCCCTCCATTTTGGAGTTAAAACAACACTTTTGAAAGTGTTAAATATGTACATTACTCTCAGAGTAAATTTGTACACAGTGAGTGTTAATTTGTTCATCCCACAGCAGTGTATGTATATCCTATTTAAGTGTTATCTTTTCTCATTAGTGTTAAAATGAACACCCTTGTAAGATTAAATGCACACCAGCAGTGGGTTTGTTCATCCAACAACAGCGTATGTATATCCCTTCAAGTGTTATATTCACCTACTATTAGTGTTAATATGTGTCCGTTATGAGATTAAATAAACACCAGCAATGTTAATTACTAAATATGTTACTAAATACTAAATAATGTTGTGTGATGTAAATAAACCATGATGAAACAAACATATAGAAATCTCTTTTATTTCTAAAAAGTTACTTTTTAAAAGAAAATTTAAACATCTGGAAGCTTCAACTCTGTTTTCTGAAACACCAGAAATAGGTGCAAAAATACAAAAAAAATTCAGTACAAGTTTGTAATACTTCGCGAAACTTGTGTAAAAACATTCTTCAATAGTGTTTAACACTGGTATGCATTGTTTAACAATGTGGAATACATTGCATTCAAGCACTGGGGATATGACACTAAAAACAAAGTATGATTTAAAAAGTTCATCAAAAGCAGCAAGGGAAGACTTTGCCTGACATGGAATGAGTTTTCCATTCAGCACGATGTTAAAATCATGAACGACATTCTTTGCTGAGCCAGCTGCAAGTAGATGTGGTTGAAGGCCTTCAGTCAGACTGCGGCAAGACTGAAATAACAAAAATTTTTAGAAACACATAACCCAATACGTGACTCATAACAGTTTACAAATGTGTCCATGCCAACCTTGTGGAATTGCACAATATAGTCYATTGCCTCTCTGATGCTTATCTTGGTGGATTTGTTTCTACCACCAGCTGAAGGTGGCAAAAGGTAGGCCAAGAGCAAGACAGAGGACATGTTACTGTCCCATCCTACAAAAAACATGGGGCTAACAGAAATAAGCAGATTTTAAGTAGCACACAAAGCATTAACATCATCAACAAGAAACCTTACCTTGCCATTCTGAATCCTCGTCTTGTCTGGTACCCTGGGCAGCTGAAAGCAGGCTGTTCAGATGCAAGGTTGAAGTAAGCGTTTTTGCCTCTGCAATGATCTTGAGCTGATTGTCCCATTGTTCAAGAAGTCTGGAAGCAGTTTCAGTTCCAAATTTGATATCAAAATCTTGAAGTATTTGTAACAAATATGAATTAGCAATAAAGATCTTAAACACCACAGTTGTTTATAAGCTAATTTTTCTCTTCATTGTACTGTATCTTACCAATCCTGTAGTATCAAGAAATCTTGAAGAAAGCACTGTATTGGACTTCACCGCATCATGAATAAGTTGCTGCCTGTGTGTGAATGTCGCTTTCATTTTCTCAAAAATCTGGTCCTTTTCTGTGCAGTGATCCATAAAAGAAATTGCTTCTTTGCACTGGTCACCCTCCAACTGTAATTCCAAAGAATTCCAAGTTTGTCTATGAGCCGTTGGCCCACCATTGCCCCCACTGTCTGAAGTTCCACTACACCTTGCACCCGGTTTGCTGTTTGTTTGCACCCGGTTTGCAAACAGCTGTGCTGTTTTCAGCCGCCAAGATAAGTATCCTTGGTTGCTCTTAGGGTCATAAAAGTGTTCCTTAAAATTAAAACAAACACTGTAGAGATCAAATAAAACACTTTAAGTCCTAACCTGCCATTACTCCAGGCAGCAATGAGAAAACACATTGACAAGAGTTTAAAACCATAAACATTAACTTTTGAAATTAAATTAAATTAGAATTTTCACCCGTTTTGCCTCAAAAGCATCATCATCACAACGAGGTCTTTTGGAGCTTGGTCCAGCACTGTCATCAGTCTCAGATGACAGTGAAAGTGTGTCAGTTAGTGAGCTACATGAAGAATCAAGGACTGGGCATTCTGGAAGAAAAATAGACACGTTAACAAAATATACAAAATAATTACATTTGAATTATTTTAAATACTAGTTATGAATGAATTTAATGAACAATTTCTGAATGTTATGTTAATTAAATTAGGTTTAATAATGGGACAACAAGCCAGGCCGAACACTCTCAAAAGGGAAACAAGGTGGAAAATGGTCATAAATGACTTAAATTTGTATGATTTTAAGTAAAAAAAACTTTGTAATATTATAAGTACACCTCAGGAAACATAATAATAAAAAACATTTCATGACCCATTTAAATCCTTAAATATTAATTTATGATCAATTAAACGAGTATTTCCCCTCACATAACGCTATACTTTGCAATACTTTTAATATATCTAGATATGTGGACTGCTTCATAGACTTACTCAAACCATTTGCACTATGTAGACTTACAAAATCAAAGTAAGCAATTTTTATTCATTTCAAGGTATTTCTTTAAAGAAGTTAATTATATGGCTATACGATGTGTTTGTATATCAGACACACTTGCCTAAATCTTTCTCAACAACTTTCCATAGTATATCATGTGATCTCTCCTCCAGCAGGTCAGTGAATACATCCTCGTCCACCTCCACACCAGTGTCATCTTGTAGTAGTTCTATCACTGATTGAAAATTTCATCTTGACTATTTGGTTAAGAGGTGATAGATAGTTTCTTCTCAAAATTAAGCCAATACAGCAACTGAAAGCGCAATACACAACAATAACCATGAGTTTAATACATTTTAAAGAGAATACCTTCGTCATTAAACTGTTGTAATCTGCTTCATCCACCTAGAGCAATTTCTTCTTTCTACTTTGAAGAGCATTGTTACTGAGTGAAAACAAAAACAAACTATTAAAATAGCTTCACACGTTTAAGGTTCAAACAATATACTAGTTTAATATATAGTTTTTTTTCAAAATTTGTTTAGTGACACGTTACAGGGCACAAAAACCTCGCAATTTGACATGCCTTCTATTCACCTCGCACGCGTCATAGCTTGAGACGCTTCTTTGTAAACACAGACGGGTTATGATAGTTTGGTGATGAAATGCACATATAGAACCATTTCTCCTTACACGCGCATCATACGCACTTAACCCAATCAGTACTAGGACATTGTGTTGAAATAAACGTTGAACCTTTGATATAAAAGCTGCCGATAATTCAGTAAGCCGTCATTAAGTCATACATCTTTACGCTGCACCACGACCTGAAACACGTTTAAATGAACTCAAATTTCACCTGGCACGCTTGCGCTATTTTTCACCTACAGAGTCACAGACAGCGAAAACGGACCCGCGTTGCTACCCTGCGCGCTTGTTTAAATACATGCACAAAACGTACTTTGTGCGACTACTGTAAAATTAAAACAGCGGAAATACTATAATCAAACACATACACCGTCATTTGCAAACTTCTAACGATCCTTCGCACAGGCTACTAATGTTTTCACAATATATAGTTATTAAAAAATAATGGCATACATACGTTTAATGTAATATTTAAAGCTAATTCCATACCAATTGGCATAATTAGGGTTAACTTACCTGAGCTGCACGTGGTGATTTAAGCACACTCAGAATCCGTGCGGCCTGTTTCTAAAGCATGTAAAACATAATCACGTCAGATAATTTGCATAATTATACACAAATCATTAAATATCAAAGATATTCTACCACTAAATTCCGTAAATGAAGATACAAACGTACCATTGAACTGCGTGCTCATCTCCTCGTGGCTTCCCGCCGTTAAGGATTGTGGGAAACGCACTGCTTATAGAGTTAAAAGTTTACCACTGAAAAAGAACTCGCTTCCTATATGCAGTTTTACACCTTGAGATCAAAATGTACTCCGGTTTTAACACTGGGCAACTCCAAAACAATCAACCAGTAACAATTAACACCAGTAAATTTGCTGTGTAACATGCTCAGTAAACGTTCTGTGATCAGAACCTAGCAGGGTTTGCAGAGGGGGAAGAAAGGAGATTGGAAGGTGTCAGCTTGAGGCTACTCCCTGGATATCAACACCTTATAAACTTGTTTTATGATGCATTCCCACAGACAAACTGGTGCCAGCAGCATTACAAAGCCATTAGTGCTGCTACAATCTCAGATGACAACATGCAAATTGTACTTATGTAGACAACATTCCTGTTGGGGTTCCACAGTTTTTCCCTTTCAAGAATGAGCTGTCTGAGCACAACGGAATACTGACAAGCTGTATGTTGATTCCAGATTTCCTGAGAGCAGATATTCTTAACAGGATACATGTTGGGCATTAAGATCTGACTAAGTGTAGGGAGAGGGCCACTACATCAGTGTGGTGGGTGGGCGTTTTTGACCTGCGTGAAGTTGGCCCCCCAGCCAACACAAAACTTCGGCAAAATACTCTCATTCGTTTGTGCTCCGTTTGTGCTGGTTTGTGCTGCAAAAAGTTTCGTTTGTGCTCCTTCGGTTTTTTAGATATTAAAAAGTATTTATAAGTCATTAATTATAGTCGATGACGTCACTCAGCCCCCCACATGCTACAGATTTACGAAAACATGGTCGTGTTTGTTTGTGCTCCGTTTGTGCTGTAAAATTTTATATTCGTACTGCTTTGGCTTTTTACATATTAAAATAATATGTATTCGAGGTCACTCAGCCGCCCCAAACATGCTCCAAATTT
>JBAJNP010007735.1:0-21854 GCA_036877545.1 Yasuhikotakia modesta | reverse complement strand
TGGTGTAATTTTTCTTGACAGTTCCGTCACATAAACTCTAGTCACGAGTGATTGTGGTTTGGTATCCATCTATCAAAGTTAGTCAAGGTGTGACACCCAGCAAATATTGGTGTAATGAATCTCCACTCCATTAATCTGGAAAAAGCATGTCACACTGAAGTGTGAACTAACTGTGGGTGCTGGTGGGCAGCATGTTAGGAAGATATATGCAGTGATTGTCACCTGTATGATTCATGCACATGCTTGATTAGAGCTGAGCGTGAGACGCTGTGTGATGAAGAATCAGTGAGGGGGAAACTGCAGGTGGCTGACCTTTTTTCCACTGTCTCCATCTGTCTTCATTTCTCTGCAATTGTTCTTTTATTCTGTCACTAAATCCCAATTCTTTCACTCTTTTGAACAAACAAGCACCCCATTGGTCCCCGAACATGATTGTGCCCGAAGTTATCGGCTCTCTGTATAACACGTATTGCCACAAGTCTTTTCATCATTGACATTTTCTAAATATTTTAATTCTGAAGGAAAATATTCACAGATGTTTAATCATTACATGTTGGTAAGCGTCCAAAACTGGATCTTATGTAACAGCTTGCAAAGTAAGTCAGCGAGTGTCATGCATGCTTGTTTCTGTGTCGGTCTGCACTGTTTGTTAATTGTTTTTATTATGTAAATGCGCTATATAGATGTTTTTTGTCTCAGTTATTTCAGTGTCTTCGACGGCCATTATGATGACGCAAATAGTTTTTTAATCTTTAGCATCTTGTAGTCATCATTAAATAAGACATTAATCATTATCATTAAATACTTTGATTTGGTCAAAGTAAGTGAAAGGGTCAATGAATCAAAATTCACGAAAAGACTGTATATTGACCAGGTGGAATAAACTGTTCTGAGCCAGAAATCAGAAATGCAAGTCCATTCGCTTGGTGATTTGTTAAATTGACTGTTTCCCCGGCCAAAACAAATAGGCACATTTATGCGTTCCAAAGAAGCAGCATTAGATATTTTGGCTTGTGAATGTTACATTAAAATAGTGCACAAAGTCGTGTTCCTTGCTGGAATCCTAATAGCTCAATAGCGCACAGAGTTAAAGAAAAATAGTACCATTAGCTCGACCAGTGTATTAAACTGATTGTGTATTAGCTAGCTACAGCAGCACAGTGTGCTCTGACATATTGTTCGACAGACTTAAGAAAACAACAATAATGCACTGCTGTTTGCTTGCTTTTTAATAAGTACATGCCGACGTTGGAGCAACACAATAAAACAGACATGGATTATGTGACGGAGATAATTCAAGCTACCCGGCGCTAGCGTATTAACTCCATATGTCTTAGCTGGCTGCTCCCTCTCTCTACAACCCCCCCTTTCCCCTGTTCTGCCTTTCCTACTGAGACTCATGTCTTAACTGTGATCATTTCCATCACACCCTCTGTTCATGGGCTAATTCTAGAACTGAAATAAGATGATGAGTCTTTTATTTGCTTGTATCTGTTTGTGTGTGTTTTGGTGGTCTAATGCTATTAGTGGTCTATAACCATTTCTTTTCGTGATCTTGAAGAGGCTCTTGTATACATACATTATCATTGCTGCAATAAAATGCTGTTGGAAGTGGAACCAAATGCCGTTTTAATGGGATAATTTCTAAAACATTACAAACATTGCTTCTCTGCTTTTATCCTCCTTTAGCTTCAATTGGATTTTAATTTGGGTGCAGTTTAACCAAAGTATATAACAACTACAAGTTAAACAACATGCAGCAGTTTTTATTGCCAAAGGCAATAATGAAGCACTTAAATGTGCAGTATTCATGTAGAGTACAGGACTTAAAAATTACAATTTTTAATGGAAATAGAAGATTTAGTTAATGAAAAATGAAATGCATTAGCTTAACAACAAACACTAGTGGCATCTTTCTTTCCTAAAACCAATCATAATGAAGCTTTCATTTTAAAGATTCTCTAGCAACCTGCCAGTTCCCTGTTGTTATGCAACCACTACAAGTTCGGGCCCCTGTCAGGCTAAGCAGGTTTAGTTCCTCAGCCCTACTGTTTTCCTCCAGCAGGATCTGAAGATGTAAGCAAGAATTATTTGGTCTGGGCCTACGCCAAAAGATGTTGTAGTATCACTAAATGAATGTATGTAAATGTAAATTCAAAAACACGGTCATTCAAAACATCCAGGTATTTCTGATAGAACTTTTTCTGCAATAATTTAGGAGGAATGTCTGAAGGTTATTGAGGTGTATTGACAGTTCTTGTGCGTATGCACCCAGATTAAACCGTTCTGCAGGAAAAGGTATTGAATCTAACCCTAACCAATTAGACAGAGGAAAAATGCTGCATGTCATGGCAGATTACCAATAAAAGGGCAAGCAAAACAGCACTTTTAAGTGCTAAAGACGAGTTAAATAGCAAAAGGGGCAAAAGAAAATGTGCCGTCCGCTTAGGCCCCGGCCCATCGGCCCTAAACAGACAGCTGTGGTTAAGCCATTTTCCAGCTCTAATCTCTTAATAAGATTATAAGGAAGTGGAAATATGTTTACGCATTAGTGCTCATAATTACATGTCTTGTCATATTCATGGAACTGATAAATATGCCCTGAGTCTACAATCTTACATATTAACTTGAGTTTGTGATAAATGTGCATAATGAATTGTCTGGCGTGTCTCATATAAAATAAGCGAAAAATAGATACGCATTTTATTTTTTCTGTGCCAGCACTGCAGATACTCTGAAGTGATATGAGAAATTCAGTTAGATCAAGTTTATTTTGTTAGCAAGCTTCTGTGTATCCATCAGAAAATACAATTATATAAATATATTTAAAGTAAGTCAGCAGTGTTATCAGGCTTCTATGAATTTTCCTACAAAGCAAGAGAAAGATACAGGCAGGAGAAAAGAAAAACACAGAGTTCACAGAATAACTTTGTTTGTGTCATGTGTATGCTTTCTCTGACCAAAAACTATTTCAGTGTTTCATTTTAACCAAATTAAACAAATTAAGTTGTACTCTTCTTCACTGTATCTTATTAAAATCGTAACTCTTTGAGGCAGCTCTTTATCTTTAAATATTGGCAATATTATGGCAAAGTTAGTCTATTTGTTACCTTAGACAAATTAAGCTTTCTATATTATATTAATTAAATATAGCAAATAGACAGCATAAAAGAAATAAAGATGCCTACAGCAAAGCTGCATACCCCCGCACAGGTTGCATACTGTAGTGGCATTATCAGTGGAGCGAAGAATAGAAAGACTCAAGGAAGTTTAAATCCTAACCATGCAGTCAGAAAACTAGACTCCTGATAGAACGCAAGATCTGGGCATCATTTCAAACAGAAACTCTGAAGCTGTTTTTGTTTTTTAAACAAAACCCACACAAAAGTCTTTGCAATGAATGTCTTGACATTTGTTCTACATTTATTGCTTTACACAGGTCATGAAAATCGAATTCTCCTTGATCTTTTAAAGTAGAAGTGTTTGATTTACTATGTAAACAGAGTTCAACTTTTACAACTATTTCCCAGGTGGTGTTTTACCTGCGGCTTTGTATAGCCTTCTAAAAGATCCCAATGTTAAGAATGAGTGAGAGTGATTTCTCTCCTCTGAAGAGCAAAATTCACAGATAAACCTCTCCTCTACTGTAACTCCCAAACCACACATTTGCGCTTTTGTGTACTTAGATGTAGTGAGACATAAGTGTGACGTGACAACCATTGACATTTGGCATTGATGACATCAAATCACACATTTCACAGTTGTAGCAGGCGGTAACTGAAGTACTACTGCAGATATGATGTTCTTTTATTTGTTTCCCCCTTTGTTTTTCAAACACACTTTGGTTCAGCACACACAGTTACTTAACTGTGCTCTTCAGCTTCTGTGAATTTCTCACTCATCTTTCATTATTTATTGCTTTTCGGGAAGATAGGTGGGTGGGTGCCTGTTTGTGGGGGTGGGGGTGGTGGGTGGCCTTCGGTGCAATCATAAACCATGTCAGGATAAATACGTAAATACATTCACATTGCAAATGAGGCAGTCTGTGCTAATGTTTACTCTGCCACAGTGATTTATGACAAAGACATTCAGAGACTATCATTAGTTTAATATGAGTAAAAAGCCCTGCCTCATGCGCTCATATTTTGACCATCGCAACCTTCTTGTAAATAAAGCAAAGCGGCGATGTCACTTCACCGCAGATAACATCATTCAGTATGCAGAAGGGGCCAAGTGTAATCTCACTCAACTTTATTGCTGTACTATCTTCTGCATAGATATTAAGATATGAATATATGTGTGTCAATGAATGTAGACTCTCTGCCAGGCATCTGCTTTTCCTGTATTATGGTTATGTTAGACTGAAGCATTAGAATTTTATCTGAGGTGAGCTATCTGATACAGTTATATACCATTATCAGTGTCAAACACCATATGAAGCAGATGCCTTTAACAGATGTTTACCATGGGACACATGAGCCAATCAATATGCAGAAATAAACAGACTTTGGGAAGGGGGAGCTTAGTGATGTTGGATGTGTGTTAGTTTGTGTATTGCTGGTTATTGTTGGTGTCATGCAAGATTTAATCACCCAGCAGAATCCAATCCTGTTTGGACCCCAAGGGGAAGCCATTTGTTATGCCTGATCAGAAGTGTCTGTCATATCTTCCTGCTGTAGCTGAATGGTTACAGTAACAAGTCATAATTAAACACTGTGAAGTGGATAATAGAGTAGAATATTATACATTTCTTGTAGTTTTGTGCTTCAAATGTAATTTTGTATTTTGCTGTTGTACAATGATAAATATATATACATCCACAATACCATAGTCCTTTAAATATATCTTTATGTGTTTGCTTAGCATATAGCATGAAATGAAACATTAGGATATTATTACATTATATATGCAGATAGAAAGGATTGTCAAGGATGTAACAACATTATCAACACCTAAGGACAGCTAATTATTCAAGTAGTTTTACAGCAGAAAGGTAAAGGGGGCTTACCAGGGTGTTTCTAAATTTCTGCAGAACTGGTTTAAATTTTAAATTGGTCTTATGGGATGGAAGCAGGCTATGGACATGGAAAGGTCCAAGCTTCTGGAAGTTTCTCTACATACAGGTTTAGTACACATAAAAAAATAAACCTTAAGGAATGAAGAAGGAACAGAGAATACATCCCATTTCATAAGAACTGACCATACATTTATTGTATTCTTTCTACAAACTCAAATAGCTTTAATGTAATGACATAACATGTCTTAGGTTCAGGTTGACTGAACCACAAGAAGGACTTATTATCTAAATTTAGAAGTTGAACTTAAACACATTGAAACCCAGTTCTGAAGTTCTAAACTAAAATATACTATAGTTATATAAGGGCATTTTAGCATATATTGGTTAAGCAAAAAAGGTAAAAGATGACTTGGAAAATGTTAAAAAAAGTCTTGTTTCCTTGTACAGCACACACGCAAAATATAACCACTATCTCTTTTTCTCTCAAGCATACACTTTGGCACATTTTAAAAAGGGCAGAAAGAAGATGAATTCCCTCATTAAGAGTGTTTTTAATGCATGGAGAAATAATTTATTCATGAAAATTAACAAATGATTCATTCCACTCTAAAGTTCTTCCAGTCATTGAGAACAGAGATATCCTGTTATTATTCTTACCTGACTTCTTCCTTCAACACTTACAGAGGTGGTGTTATTCACACTTGACTGATTGCAAGTATTTTGATCACCTCTGAGAAGCATTGTATTAGGTCGATCCAATGACTGGTATGGGGCAATGATATATTTAACTGTGCAATGAGAAAAATCTAAATGCTTTAAGCTAATTTAATTTAGACCTAGAGATAATAGGTCAGATGATAGCAGACATTTATCTTCCCTGTTATTTACATTGAACTGTAATTCTTTCTAATTAATTTCCCTTTTAATTATTATTTGTGGTGCATTTATCTATAGTCGCTTTATATAATTTTGAAATCCATGCTAGAAACTGAGAATAATTGAAAACTAGTGAAACTAATATAATGGTTGTGAATCTGGCTCTTCACTACAGCATAATCCGTCAACTAATTATCTACAATCAAAAGTACCAGAAGCTGGCATGAAAACCTTTGACTATTTTTACTCTAGTAACTTTTTATATTTAGTTTTATTTTGTTTTCTAGAGTTCCACAATATAGTCAGACCTGCTCGGTATCTTTGCTTTAAAAAAGGAGACAATTGTTGCGAATATCAGGGACGTTTAGTTTTGAGAAAGCAGAAATGCTTTAACGCAATGTAATTCAAAAGCCCAGGGAATGATGGGAAGTCAAACCTGCTTTCCACAGCGTCTGACTGCAGTTACCTGCATAACACCTTGAAAAACAATGGCAGTTCTTTCTTTTTCACTCGCAGGTTAGGAAGGATGTCACCCATGTCTTGGCTCAGGAGAATAAAACTGGAAAGACACATATTGATGCAACTCTTCCCTTGTTTCTCTGCTCACACACACACACACTTTTCTCTTCACTCTTCCACCTCCCCCCGCCCCCTGTATGTGACTGTGTGTAACAAGCAATGTGTGAAAGTGAGGCAGACAGAGAAAGGGAGAGAGGAAGCGAGTGATGATAATGAGCAATAGAATCACACAATGAGCAGGAGGACGAAATGAGTGCACAAGATAAGTCTGGAATAAAGAGTGGACAGCTCTGGCCAGGTTGGTAAAGGTGGAAACCGGTCTATAGTGTCAGATGCATTATGGGAAAGATATTCAGAAACTTATCTCTCTTACACATGTATGCATGCCCTATATTGCCGCAAACCTGTGCCAGTGTTGAGTATGAGGAACTCAGAAAGGCATCTGGTCTGTTTATCTCATCTCATCTGTTTATCATTCATTTATCGGGCTGTCAGAATTCAGATAAATTGTTCCTAAACTAAAGTAACGCAATGGGTGAATAATATATCCATAGGGAACAGATCTGTATTATGATGGAATAAATGTGGAAAAAGGTTTTTGCTTAAAGGAAATAAATATATTAGGTATGCACACATTTATATACACCAGGCAGTGTTTATCTCAGTGGCCCCTAACCTCGCACAACCTGGGGCTGTATTGCTGTGGTTGCTCATTTGTCAGACAGATCAGGTTATGATATTGCTGAGCTCATGAGATTTGCAAATGAATCTTGTAAATCACATTCCAACCCTGATTCAGCACTAGCCACAGACTGTGGCTGATTTCTGACCCTGTGTGCCTGAGGGGGCCATGATGGTTCTGGGTGTTTATGTGCTGTGAATCTGCTATGACGGCCTTCAAAGATTATGTTCAGCCTTCAAAGATTGCTTGTAGCCTTCCAGAAAACAACACCTTGGTAGAATAGAAGTGTTTGAATATAGTTGTAAACCGCCAACTCTGTCTGCTTTACTTTTTATTTAGTTGTTTAAGCAAAACTGTTTCTTTAAACTGCAGTGATCTGCAGCATGCAATAGCCACAGTATTATATAAGAGCTCATTACTGCTATGGGTTGGTTGATTGATTCCTTAAGCAGAACATGGGGTCTGTCCTGCCATGTGCAGTGGAGAAAGAAAAAATTGAAATTAGGCTGTTGGGAAACGCTGTGAAAAGAGACAGATGATGTGTCCAGGTAAGGAGCGTGCTCTTGGGTTCTGTTGGGATGCTCATGTCTGCTAATTAGTGCTCACCAGATGGAGGGGAGCACATTCCACTTGGGAAGGTCTCTACAGAGAGGATACTGTATTTAATAGATTATTTATTTGCAGACTCAATAGTATTGCCAACTCCCAAATGACAGCAAGCCACATGGGATAAGGGTAGGAAATCCATTCAAAGCATAAACGCATGTTCTCAAAAGCACACTCACATCCTTTAAAAAAATTGTGGAAGATGCGTGCCCATCACTTCCATATTTCTCCTGCGTGATGCTCTCCAGAGTGACAGGGGTGTATCGGAGCTGCCTGGCACTTTTGGAGAATGTTCTCCAAGGAGAAGAGTTTCTTCAAGCTGCTTTGCAAGGAACCATCTGTTAAAGTTCTTGTATTTTCTTCTTTCTTAGTCTGAAGTCTAGAGAGATGGGGATGCCACCCCCTGGCCTCTTTATTTGCAAAAACCCTCAATGGAAACAGCTGCTTATTTACCTCTATCCTCATTCAGCTTCTCAACTGGAGGCCAAGAAAACATGCCACGTCTCCCAAGAATACCTATTGCTTCCTGTAATCACTGTCTTAACATCCCTGAGGCTGTTCTTCAGTGCTGTTTTTTTCCCCTCATTTTCCTCATCCTGCTCACAATACCATCTTCAGAGAGTTCAATACTTATTCAATACTTAAAAGCGGAACATTATGCACAATTTCTTTGGACTAAGGATGCTTTTCATGTTCTTCCTCATGTGTGTTATTGAATTGAGGGACTAATGTGATGAGACAAAAGTAAACAACAAAATGAAGCATTAACACAATGACACATTCAAAATCATTTTGGTTTTCACATTGATATTTCAATTCTGTGTGAGGGGTGGGGCTATGGGTGCATGTTCCAGTACCTACCAAAAGAAAATCAGTCAATAATTTTTTTTATTTAAAAATACATTGTTTGA
This sequence comes from Yasuhikotakia modesta, assembly GCA_036877545.1. Lineage (NCBI taxonomy): Eukaryota > Metazoa > Chordata > Actinopteri > Cypriniformes > Botiidae > Yasuhikotakia > Yasuhikotakia modesta. Next base: position 13,243 of record JBAJNP010007735.1, on the reverse strand, counting down.
TTGATTATTGACTAGTTTGAAAGTAGCATGCGTACCTTAGCAGTCTTTGTGGTACCTTAGCGTACCACAAGACCTGTTCATTCAGATTGGTGAAGGCATTCAAGCATTTGGCAGACAGTTTTATTTAAGATAACAGTACATTTGAAATATACATTCTGTCAGTCATATATTTTTGCCAGTGCATTTCCTGGTAATCAAACCCATAACCCTGACATTTCTAGCACTTTGCTTTAACAGTTCCAGCTACAGGAGTACATTTGTTGGCCAATAACCTAATTAAATTATCTCAGGCCTAGAGACTCTCATCTGGCAGAAACACAGCCCTCACCTACTTCCATTTGAGGTGGCAGTGCTTTTTACATTTAGAAATGATTTCTCCTGACAACATTTATTTTGAGTTTGATGTCTTTTGTTGACTTTTAGTTGCTCACCTCAGAATAGCATGCTGCTAATCCTGGCCTGGATGAACTATTGTCTTACAGCAAAGCAGAAATTATTTGCATAAGAGGATCGTGTTTTTAATTTTAGGATTTATCACAATTGTAATTTTGGTTGTTTGGAAGGCAGAAATGTGGCCTAAGAGGCGCGTCTCTTATTACAAGAGATAATGGCTGGCCTAATCGGTGTACTCGCCACTGTGGATTGATAAGATTGATTAACGGACAAGTACTGATTACAAACTAAAAGGGGAACAACAGGGCCAGAAGTCCAAATGATACGCCGTCATCCTGCAGATACGCCGTCATCCAGAGCTTGTGGCGTGATATAAACTGGCCCACGGTTTTGTGCGGCATCCAAAAAAGCACATAATCACTGATGGCCGTTTTGTCAGAACATGTCGCCTGACTGTCACTGTGTAATTATTATTTTGCATAATTGCCTGAGCAGCCAGGTTCTCCTCTCTTTCTCTGGGGTTTAATTGCCTTAATTGACAGACAAGGAGAGGTTTGAGATGCTTGGGCGTGCATTACAGAGAATAACAGTGGCGTCAGCCGTGAACCTTATTTCTGACCTCATCAGCTCTGCTCTCCACACGGTCCACACCTCACTTAATTACCGAGCAACCAGCCGGAAAAGAGAGGAAAAGGAGGAGGAAGGAGAAGGGGAGGGATTAGCATCTTCAGTAGAGAGCCTTTGGTCCCCTGAGCCTTCTAACACCATATGTTTTCACTTAGTCAATCATGTAGACATTTCTCCCAATCTGCTTCAGAAGACCTGAGTTTGGCACGCTCGCTTCATTGCTTTACTTCTGTTTTTCAACCTTCTTATAAACAAGGTCTTGTTCTCCCAAATGTCTTAACCCTGAATCATGGGAGGAGGGGGGCACCGGTGGGCACCTGACTAGTTAGCATACTTCTCTTGATGAGTTTTTGTGTTTATTTTCAGGGTGAGATCTACAGCATAAAAGAAATCTATAGAATTTTAAGATCTTTATAAGAAATCTCCACAATTTACAATATTATCTATCATTATCTATTATTTTATTATCTATATTATCTATCAGTCACATAGATGTTTTGAGGTGGTTCTACTTACTGTAGGTTGATAAATTACTTATTGCTGATTAAGATACAGTTGAATGACCAATGGCAATGATTAAAGCACAGCAAATATATGAGATGGGGAGGAGAGGAAAAAACATCCAGACCATTTGCATGTGTTTGCCTCAGTAAGCAAGAGAAAAATGTTCACAAACATTTGCTGTACAAACATTTTAATGCTTATGTACAGCTCATTTATTCCATTTCTCAGCAGAGTTTGCTAAGTTTCAATTTAAGGAGAAACAGACCACTCAACCTCTTCTGTACATCAGGATTAAACAAAATTGCTGAACAAATGTTTGTTTGATGTGATGTAGATGAATGAGGCTGGCGAAGCTCAGTGTGGTAAGTGCTCTGCAGAAAGGAAGGAGTAATTGCGCTGATCAGCATTTAATAATTAATGAAGAGGGCTCTAACTCCTGAAGCCAGTCTGTACATTGGCTATAGCTGTTTTTTTAAATGCCTTTTCACCCTTTATTCTTCAAGTTGTGTTGTTTAGCTAGTTTCCTTCCCTCTGCGGACACAGGCACTTAATGACAGTTTCCCCACAATTAAGTGGAGTGCATTTGTTTGCCTTGAGACTGCCAAAGCTGCTCTTGACTGATCGTTCTATCGTTGATTGAGAACAGAGCACCCTGAGAAACTGAATAAATGTGAGAAGAGGGAAGGGTATGTAGAGAACATACAGCAGAGTGTGTATCAAAATAGAGTTTGTAAATGCCATGACTTACGAATGTTTTTCCTGCAGAGAGGAAACACTTTATCAGGTCTAGCTTGCTTAATGATCATGATGTTTGAGAGTAGTGGAACAATACAATAAGCGATTTCTCTTAGCGATTTCTAAATCAAAACTCACTCAAGAAATTCACTCAGGTTGTATAAGGCACTATTATCAGGACTGATTCAGGACTAATATATCCCTGCAGATGTACAGTACCATGTCTGCTCTACAATGCACTTTGTACAATTACTTTAACAGAAAGTTTTCCAGAGGCCTAATTAATTGGTTTGTAAATATAAACTCTTTGTGTATCTCTGGGTGTATTACATAATGTAGGGCAATTGGTGATTGCTTGTTGGATAGCTTTAAAATACAATTTTAAAGTATTAAAGTATAAAGTATTAAAACAGAGGAGAGGTTTTTTCTTTTGTTGTGAAGTTTAAAACTTCCCAGATTAACAAACATATTATACAGTTAGATTTTAGTCTTAATATTTGTTCACAAATGTCACATCCACCTGCTTAAAAACAGCTCTGAAATATTGATATGAAAGATTACAAACATCAGGCATGGAGAAGGATAATGAAGAATCTCAATCAATGACTTGTTTCTTTGGTAAAGGATAATTAGGAAGCTAATGAGTGTCAAACAGGTTGCCACACAATGGTCAGCTTTGACCACATGAATGGAATCCATCACATTCCAGCCAGGCCTCAATTCTCCAGAGAATCTAATTGGGAGCATGACCATAAGAAAGTTTGTTTGGTCGTTTCCTCTGGCCAAGATGTGAGCTCCCCTCTCTTAAACATGCCATTGTGCCCATTAATGACTTTAAGTTGGCACCTACTGCCTGTTATGAAAGATTTAGGTAGTCATGTTAATTAGTCCAGGCTTTACTTTAATGTGACATTATGATCAAAGTGTGGACAACCTATCAGCTAAATACTTTGAAATTACACAGTAATGGTTATGAATAGGTTTGCAATAGGAAATTGGCTTTAAAGTATAATAGTACATCAATGGCAAGTTTGGTTTGTGAAGTAGATAGAAAGGCTTTAGTAATCTTCACATTTTTATTAGTATTTAATTTTTTCGTTTAACATAAACATACACTGTCAACAGTTACCACTTTACCACTTTTACCACTAAATTCTTATTAGTACCAAAGTGAATCTCCTCATGACTTTAGGGTTTTAAAAACTCAATACTTTACACTACAAGCTACAGGTGATGCTGCAGCTTAACTGGTAGAGCATTGCAGCATAGCAGCGCAAAGGTTGTGGGTCATACATTATTATGTATATCATACATAATAATAGTGATAACATTTTGCAGGCAGTAGGCATGATATAGTGCAACAACTCTGGTTTTAGTTTTGCTGTGGAGAGCAGTAAATACTTCTTTAAACAGGCAGCTGAACCCTCTTCCTGTCCGCCTCACTAATCAGATGTCCCCTTGGCCGTGCCTCCAGTCCCTTGGCTAGTAGAGGGTGCTGCCACACTCGATTAGTTCTCTCTTCTATAACCATTTCGATGTGACTGTTCAGCCCATCTCGTCGCTGCATGTGGTGTACCAAACCCTGTACTGTTTATTACCTCAGTCATCTTTCTGGTTGTCCTCATACTGATGTGCCATCACGGTATATGTTTCAGTCAGCCATACATTTATAAGCACAGCAATAGAATTTTTCTGAAAAGCCTCGGCTGTAAACTGCTACACTTACATTTATTCATGGATGTGGAAATTTCTGACAGTTCTCCACAGAAAACCATTCAGCATAGAGTTTCTGATTTGAGCTGTGTAACACATTTGGTTTAAAGAAAAAGGAGAGGCTGTAACTGTTTTCTCATACAAAGAAAACAAATGCAGATAGGTGTCCAAGCATAGGCCCTTGTGAGTGACATGATGGTAACTTATCACAGAGAAGCGGCCCACTGCACCCTTCCTTTGCCCACGGCGAGCACAGCCAAAGTGGGCCTAGTGTCACATTTTAATAAGAAGCTATTTCTCACGCTATCAAAACCTCAGGCCCCAAAGGCAACACTGCATGTGAAGCTGAGGATTCAAGTGAAAATTCACATCTATCTTAACCTCTCAAAGATCATCTGAAGAATATTTTTAACCATTTATTTGCATGGTATATGGTGTAATATGCTCTGCAATATGCAGTCTGTTGAGTCCTATTGAGGTCAATTTCAGACTCACATTTTAGTTGGGATGCTTGGATCAAACACTGAAGCTTTGTTCCACAAATTGAGTGTAGAAAACATAAGCCAGCTGGAGGGTAGATTTTGTTGGCCACAGTTGTCACTGTTTTTCCTCCCATATGGATCTCTGGGAAAACACACTGTCTTTGCCACCCAAATGAAACACCAAATACAGCAGGGAGAGGAATCAGGAATGTTCACACTCCCTCTGGCCCTGTGAATAGCAACTCCTGCACTACTAAACTGTTTTTACACCTATATCTGTGCTGGCTTCCTGAGCGTACAAGTTAAAACAAAAGGCACTTTTTTTGTTTTTGAGTGAATGAGGACAGTTTAAGAAAGTCAACCATTGTTAACTGTTACATTTACATTGTTTACATACAGTACAGCAACTCAAGTTGTTTTAAACTCAGATGTAACCAGATATTTCTCCTCTAAATGCCAGAGTTTTAACAATAGTAATGTTTAAATGTAGGTTATATAATTTAAAACATAAGCAAAATATGTAAGTATAAGCAAAATAATTAAAATAAGGAAAATTGTATGAATGTTTGTGGTATATTGCTATGTGTTTGTTTGTTTGTGTGTGTGTGTAGATAAATAGGATATAAATAAAATTCCATCTTGGCAGTAAATCTGATACGTAATTGAGTGGCTAATACTTTGGTGTTTGGTAAGCAGATTGAATATCAGAGAAAAGACCTCAGGAAAGTGCCGAAGCCCAAATTTCCCATTAGAATTACCATATTTATTACTCCAGCCCAGCTAAAGAAACATTCCATTGAGACTTACTGGGGTTAGATGAGAGTGTCAAAGCTTTTCCTAGCACTAAATTTTGCTCTATCAGAAATTTAATGAATTCCCTGTTTCTCAATAGTATAGCAATTGATTTTTTGAGGCTATTCGTTCCTGGTATAGCTGATAAATATAGATGTTTACATCTTATCTGTGATTTATTTCTTTGTATTTGTGTTGATGCAGCATAGGGAGGGTTATGTATCTTGACAGAGAACATTTGTACAAACCTAAAGTCTACTAGCTAACCAACATATAAACAAACTGAGAGACATTGAGGGGAGACATTTTTATTGACATGTTCCTAGACATTTTCATTTTGTCACCTCCAGTTTGGAATATTTGGTTACATTCTTAGTAAGTAGTCACTTAGCAAACGCATTTATCTAAAGTGAATTACAGGACACTTTGTACAGGGACAGTTTCCCCAATCAGCCTGGGTTAAGTGCCTTGCTCAATGGCTCAGAGGTGATACAGTAGCTTATGATTTGCTCCTTAAAAGAATCAAAGCAGTGACCTCAGCTTTATCCATCTCCAGCCTGAGCTTTGATACCTGAAACTCTTCCAATATGATTCATTTTGATACTGTAACTATGCTCTCTGTCTGTCTGTCTGTCTTTCTGTCTGTCTAGCTATATCCATCTAACCACCATGCTACAGTATCTCCATCCCTCTGTATCTACCTACCTGTCTGTCAGTTGTCCCCACTCACAAACCATTTACCAACCAGCCAAACTTTTATGCCCCATTTTTTATAAACACATTTCTTTGCCTTTTTCAAAGCAGATTGTACAGGGTGTAAATATTTAGCACTTTTTGCATTGTTTCTTTTTGTCCTGATTTTGATTGGTCCTGTGAGTTTAGTAGCATAATCTAAATCCATGCATAATACATCAAACACCTGGTGTCAGTGGTAGCTGTCTTAAATGTACGATTAGTTGTATAAACAGTTTTTTAGCATTTGAGCCATAAATAGCAGTGAATCTATGTTTTGGTAAGCTGTGACTGGGGAGGGGCGTGTCTGAGCATACATGCTCATTTGCTAGATTGTGACAGAACGCTACAGAAGGGGATGCAGCTACATTAGTACTGGCCTCATTCATCACCAACCTCTCTGCATTCAAAGCACATGGCTCTGCTTTAATGCCAGCTAAGCAGAACAGGGCCCAGAACAATGAGAGAAAAGCAAATTAAAAACATTTATTTATAGTTACTATCCCAGGCTAAGTCAGGCTGACTGACTAATGAAGCTCCCCTTGTGTTCTCACTCCAACTTTCTGTTTCTTTCTGTCTACTCTAATACTCAGTTTGGGAGGCAATGGTTGTTAATCTTAACCAGCTTTTCTCCAGTGTTGTCTTTGTATCCCACTAACCAGCCTGCATTTGTGTTTTATCTTTACCACCACATCAGAAAAACGTTTGTTCTGAGCATTTATTAAACTGACTTGATAAGACTTTTTTTACACTATAAATTTTAGTAACGTCAAAACTGCTAAAAAACCCTACAGCGGGTACATTAGGGGAGTTATTTAAGGGCATGTTGTTTTCCGTATTTAGGGTATATTGAACATGATGTGGAATGTGGTTCAGCCAATTATTTTTAAAGTCAGTCATAGTTAAGGCATTTAATAAGAATTAATGCATTGCTGTGTTCTTTTTTCCTCAACTGGCTGACAGCAGTTGGCTTCATGATGTTCTTTCTATATTTTCTTGCTGATCCGGCCATTTTGTGCTCAGACGGTGGACAGATGAGGTCATGGTGCTCTGCTCTGATGAGCAATGAGCGCAGAGGTGTCGTTTGGAAGATGTCGAGCTGGCAAATGCCAAGGGTCAAAATGTATTGTGACAGCACGGTTTGAAGACATCTGGCCCAATTAAGAGAAGGTCAGGCTCATCACTACACCTGCACAGGGTTTCTAAAACAGAGCTGTGGGAACATCACCAGTCTCACAGGGTAAAGGGGATGATCTAATGAGAAGGTAATTGAGATGATTTAAATCTTTTCAGAAATTGCCATAATTTGTCTTTTGTACTGTAAATGGTGCCAGTGACGTTGAAAAATGACTTATTTTAAAGCATTGCAACAGATTCCAGGGTTTGCGCTGTGCCACACAAATGAAATGCAGTTTTTTGGCCCAAGGCAATTAGATTATATAAAATTAATGCATATAACTTTGTTAGAGCGTATAAATATCTAATAAATTTAATGTTTTATCCTTTAAAATTGCCTTTCATTGTCAGCCACATAGATTATTATATAACTTTGCACAATACCCATATAACTTTTTTTGGTCCCATATAGCTGTTTTTGCCCAATAACCCATGCTTTACTGGTCTTGTATAGCACTCTTGTAATGCCTGTTGTCCAATCTAATTTGAAGACCGTAACTAACTATGTTTCTCATAACTCAGTTTGAGCTGAAATCAACACACAAACCCACATGACTCCTCATGTTACCGTAGCAGTAGGCACAGCTGGAGTAGCAGACTACATGCAGAATGTGGGTTCAGCACCATGGTGAGCACCATCAGAGAGATCGTCAAAAGTTTAACACATGCTCCATTGTTGTGTAGCGTCTCTCTTGGTTGCACCCAACTGCACAGGCGCATGTAGAAGCTGCAGTTCTGTTTGCACCTGCTTTCAGAGCACACAACAGTGTGTGGCATCCTTCCTCATGCTTGTTCTTCTGAAACATGATGAATTATTTACAGTCGCGCTCCCATTAACTGCAGAGTCCCGCAGCTCTATCCGTTTTGCTCTGTTCTGTTGGAGGTGGGCATGCAGCAAGCTGTGCCACTGCCGCCATAGTACTTACACATAGACCGTTGTTTAGTTTATTGACAGTTTATTGACAGATCACGCCATCTCTTGTATTTTAATTAGTCCATAATTAGTCTATTAATCCATAGATTTGAATGGAAGAAAGTGAGTAAAATGGAAATAAAATAGTGACCTTTTGAATCTCATTTTAGTCATCTGGTTGTGGAATTATAAATTATAATTGCATTGAATTATGGGCCCTTTAGTACTTTTAGTAATCAGGTGAGACACTAATACAAATTACGCCTTTTTTGTTTCTCGTTAAAGGAATTCCAGCACTTCTATTTCTCTGCTATGACATGCACCACCTGTACAGGCCTCCTGTCTGTATAAATAGCAAGCAGAGATTCTTAAAAGAGATTGTGTATTCCCATCAAAGCTGTAAAACTGAATGAAGGTCTGACATTACTGTGTCCTTGCTTTGGATGGAGGAGAAGGAGCCCCTCTCAAAGACTTGCCCCCCTAATGAGAGCCACCCATGGGACTGGCATGAGTGATATGAAACTGTTCTGTTTGTGGGGAGGTTTATCATTGGTGTGGGTTGGTGCCAGTGTTTTCATCAACATTGAGGATGTTTCTTAGAACAAGATGCAGAAGTTACACAAATCAGAGTCACCGAAGTCATATTTGTGCTTGTCTGTTACCTGCCTGCACAGTTTTATAGTAATTTTTCTGCAGTTGCATGCTTTTATTTGGCATTACAACATAATGAGTGAAAATTTACAAAGACAGATGTTAAAGGACACTTCACAATTCATGACAATTACTGAAAGAGCTAAAGATCTATGTATAAAATTGGAATCAGATATTAAAAGATGATTCGTCTGGCGCCGATCGGGTCTAATTTTGTTGTGCTATGCATCTTGTAAGAGTCACTAACCTTGTTGTTTAAAGCCGTACTTTATCTTCCTTTTAAATATCTGTCAGTTTAGTCATTTAGACACTAATGTGATTAAATGTAATTGTCAAAGGTTAAAAGCAGAATGCAAAAAGCCTTATTTGGCTGCATTTGGCAATGAGGTTCATGCATCTGGCTTTGAATTGTTGTTTTCTTTCTTGCTGTGGAACTTCCTCCATCTCCTGCGTAGAGCTGAACAGGAGGCCACTTAATTCTTCTGACATAAAGAGGGGGCTTTCATGTACCCGTGCCTCCATGTGCTCCTTGGGTGCCTGATTATTCTGAAAGGGAGAAAATGAGGGCTCAAGTTGTCGTCTGCATGAACGAACAGATCCCGCCTTTAATTCCATGGCACTGTGATATTTGCATGAAACTTTGGCCAATTATTCTCTCTGGCAACACATGGTAAGAGATTAGATTGTTTACACTGCTGTCATTTAAGTTTGCAGTTTGAAGGTGAGAACTGGGAATGTTAAATGTTCTGATTTCAGGTGTAAATTTAAGGAACTGGGGACAAAGTCATTGTTAAATGTAATTTAATTAACCAGCAATGATTATTTAAATATTACACGTTAAGTATGTTAAATACTAATATAATTTGCTAAATATATTACACATGTTTCTCTAAGGTTCTGGTTATGCTTAAAATAACCAGAAAAGTGAACAGTGAACAGACCAAAAATAGTGAACAGACCAAACAGACCAAGTATTCATAAATCTAAGGAAAATACATTATCTGACCACAAGCACATATCACTAAATATTGTGTCACACTCTCAGGATTTTGATATGGTACAAACATTTCTGTAAGGTTGAGTGTGATACAATTGTCAATTTCAATCCCATGTTCCCTTTGACATTTACAAAACAGATGTGGAAATACTTTTATTCCTCATTTAACAGATCCCCCAATTAAGGCCAATCTGGTTGTCATTTTCCAAGATCTGCACATAGTCAGAACTACAGAGTTCCCTATCTACTCCTGACAGTAATTATAAGGTGCACTTCCACTTAACATTAATGCAAACCGTATCACTGAAAGTTAAGGTAAATTAGATATGACAGAACAGAAGCATTGGGGATTTGTTTTTCAGGGCTAGATGTGGTCTATGTGGTTACTGATGGTTACCATGAGTTTCTGAACATGACATGATTTTCCAGGCTGCATTATTTATAGATATTATTTGGGAGATGGGAGACAATGGGTTAAACTATTAAAGGGTTTATTTAATTTGGTCGCTGCATACTGTAGGTTTATCTTTTCATCAGAAAAATGTTCCTGTCAGTTGTTACATAATCTGCTGTGATGAATGCATAGAATATTAAATGAATCTACAGTAAGGTTCATGTTTCCCACACAAAACACTAGAGTAATGAACTCACATGACCCTGACGCTGACTGTGCACTTCTTAAGGGAAAGGAATGATTGTTGCTTTGCACTCTAACTGTACAGTGCTTGCAAATGCAGTTCATAAGACATATGCATTGCTATACAGTTCACGCACAATTAGCATTTTCAGTTAAATAGAGCCATTTGCTAATATGCTGAAATCCGTTCTCTATCATTAATCATGTTTTGCCCAGTTTCCTAAAGGATGTGATTTTCCATTATTACAATATGAAAGATTTCTAACTGTGCTTCAGCAATTACCTCTAGGACTTTCTTCTGAGGCCCCAACACTGGAATGACTGGCCTCTAATATTGACCCAAATGCATTTAATCAACTGGCTGAGGTGCTTAGAAGGGTAATCACACTTGCAATTAAAAATGTATTACCATCCTTGGCATTAGCTGTTTAAATGCTAAAAACAAGGAGTTGTTCGCTAGCTTGATTAGCACCGAGGGTTGACTGAGTCGAGCCTCGGCAGCCAGCCTGCCAGCTTCCACTGTTCACATTGTACTGCACTTCTGTTGAACATGCAAATGTGCAAATCAAACAATGCATTACATTATGCTCCATTCATTTGGCAGGCACTCTCACCCGGGGTAACTGGTAATGTGGGTAGGTGCACGGTGCATTACAATGACAGACATTTGAATTGAAAAAGAGCGTAGCGCATAGGTTCCACCCCGTTTGGTTCTGAAATCTAAAATTACAAGCAGCTAATTTTGATGTCTTAGGAAGAATTGTGTACAAAGACAAAGTAATGGTTTATTACCTTGGTGAAAAGGAAAAAGAGGTCATTAAGCATTTTATTGCTGTTAGCATCACAGGTATATCACATGTATGAAACTGTAGGATATGCATTTTCTCAGGAATGTGACACTAATTACAATTACAAGTATGTTGAAACTAGCTAATAAATATCATTAATGACAAATGCCACAATATAAACCCTCATTTAATATTGTCTTACATGCACAGTATGTGCAGTACTCATCACACAGTTAGTACTTGCTTGCATACATGTCTTAGGGCATGTGTTTTAAAAAAAATCATGCTTTCCTCATCTATCTCTGTTCACACAAAACGCTGAGATGTTTGAACGCATTAATTAACTTGTTAATGTGTTACCTATCTAACTGTTAATGTTTCTTCCAGATCATTTTCAGATTCATATTAAAATCTCAATTCAGACTCATTTTAGAGAGACTGTGAGACCAAAGCGGACCAGAGTTTGTTTTCATTGCACAATAAAAGGCAGTGTACAGCGAACACTTGCTGAGTTCTTAACACTTGTGGGTTCGTATGTCAGTTCTCTATCCAGCTAACACCAGATCCCTCAGCACTCCCTAACTCTGATTGGCAGTTGAGTTCGTTGTGCCTCTATGAAGCAGAAAATATGGGCCGCATTGTGCCAGGAGCAGACGGCCATTTCCTAATCAGTTGTGATAGTCTCATAATTAATGGGATTTGTTAATTGGGTCTCTCATCCCCAGGGGTGTCAGCCGTGAATATTCATGGAAGCATCCTTTTAACCTCTTCCTGCAATCAGCCAACCTTCTCAACTCTTTAAACATCATTCTATTATCTTTTACTTTTTCTCCACTGTTGTGCCGTTGTCCTTATCACCATGACAACAAGTCTATCAGTGGGCTTCTAATATGAACCTGGCAGTCACCACCTTCTACATGTTTAACACTCTGCAATGCCAGCTAATTCCCACAATGCTTTTCACCAACAGCCAAACCTGTGCCAACTATTTCCATTTATGCCTGGATGTCGAGGCATCATAATTGCATTCTGGGTTTTAAATGTGCCCGTGAGGTTCCAATCAGGTTACATCGGCCCTTTAATGCACCACAGCAGGGCCAAAAATGCAGTGCCTACATCTGGAGCGGGTCGTAAACAGTCCATTAAAACTGGGCCAGAGAAAACCACAGTAACACGCTTCTAAAAGCTTCAGCCATTTACTTGTTTTTGATCCTCGCAGTTTGTTATTCTTTTGATCACATTTTGATCTGTGTGAAACATTTCCTAATTTTAGCACATAAATAACAAGCCGTTATTCTCATTCTAAAACTGAGAGACAGAATAGTTGTAGCAAAAAGCAAGACACACTTAATTGCCCTGACTCTTTAAATGTGAACTTGGAATTTGCTAAAAGGGACATTTTTGCAGAGTAAGTCTGGATTCTAATCCTCATAGAACTGTCCTATGCTGAAGAACCAAGAATGTCAAAGCAATGAAAACAGATGCAGAATTCAACTACAGAGACAGGTCATCAGTCACTCACATCAGTACAAGTGGGACACAAGCTTGTCCTGACATCTAATTGCTCAAGAGTGCTTGAGTGCAGTGTCCATTACAATACTGACAGGCCCAGTCTCAAGCACCAGAGATACAGCTGCTGCCCTCTGGGGTCCTCAAGGACAGAGGAGAGGTGGCCTTGAGCACAGAGGCTAGTTTTAGACCAGGGACAACCAGGGGTAACCTAGTGAGGAAGGACAACGATGGGCCCAGGACAGCCAGGGGTTACCTAGCAAATTCTTTTAGAGCAGAATAGTGAAGGATAAACAAATGTTAGAAGCCTTTTTTGGCATAGGTTAGTGAAGGACATGGTATACAAACCTGTATTAGAAGTGGCTTTAAATTAGCAAGGAGAAGGTTATGTTGTCTAGGGCAGCACAGTAGTGTAAAGTAAGCAAACACAATGAGTGAGACCACAATGAAAATGCATTATATTTATGAATTAGTATAATTCTGATGAGAGAAACCAAAATCTAACCATTTACTGTTTGTTGGTAGTCAATCCAGGTAACACTATGGCTTACTTTATATAAAGAGTAACATTTTAAATGCTTAATATTAAATAAA